>OVAX01000394.1:0-84450 GCA_900406405.1 Lepidium africanum | reverse complement strand
AGACTTAGCCAGAATTCATGTTTTTGAAGCTAAGCCATTTCAACTCGCCAGAGTGTGACGAATGCAANAAGCCATTTCAACTCGCCAGAGTGTGACGAATGCAACCCAGATTGAGCATTTGCTGAAGCTGAATTTTCCAGAACTCGACCCCCAACTCACCATGCACGTTGAAGCAACTTAGACCGAATTCGTTTTATTTGACCGACTCTTTACTTCTGTTGACTTAAAATTAGGGCTTCTTTGTTTTAAGCCCTATAAATACTCTTGTTTTAGCTGAAAACAGATATCCAAGTTTGAACTTAGTTTTTGTTGTTTTTGGTTAATTCCATATTTTCTCTCTGCCTCCTTCTTTGTGTGCTTGCTGTTTTTCATGATTTCTGCTTGATTCTCACCTTAGGTTGGTAGATCTTGTTTTTCTTTCTTTCTTTATGCCTTTAGTCATGCTTCCTGGGTTTGTTATTCTTCATTCGATGAGTAGTGAGTAGATTTCTTAAGGCTTAGTTAGGAGATAAAGTATATCTGGGCAGTTTTCTGGGTTTGTGATATTTGTGTTTGAATACTGTCATAGGCTGTGCTAAATTGAATGTTCTTCATGCTTATTTTGACTTGATCACTCAAAATCTGATTTGTAGGCTATCTCTGCCCGAGAGGTGTTTTATAATATGCTTGGCTTAGGTTCAGTCTAGAATTGATTCATTCTGGCCCAAGAGATTGGATGTTCAGAGAGTCAGTTGGTTGAGTAGGATAGGTTTGTTAATGCTAGTTTGAGTGTCTGATCACCAAAGAGATTTGGGTTGGGTCGTGCTTGAACTGAGATTTCATGACCACGAGAGTGGCTTGTTTACCTTAGTATCTTGATTCACTGCTTGCCTGCTTAGGTTGTTAGACAAAGTCACTACCCAGAATTCTGCTTAGTTCACTGACTTCACTCTCCTCACTAGCCCATCTTCATTTATACTCTGCAACTCGCCATTTTCTGTGCTGTTTACTTGCTCTGTTTCTGAATTACTTAGTTTCTGCTTGTTTAAGTTGCATCTCTTTCAACTCTGTTTCATTTTACTTAGTCATTTTTGTGCATGTTTTCTCTCGTTGCTTTCATTTTGCATTTTGAGCCAATTGTGACAAAATTGCTCTAACCCTCTATTTTCATTGATTTTGGCTTGAACTAGTTAGCTATCTATACCCAAAGTGCCAACATCACACTTTGGTTCGACAACCTTATATACTATAAGGATTTGATAACCGGACGAAAAATCTTGTTATCAATGAGCTGAGTGAGTGGTTGCATAGGGGACTGATCTTGCTAATCCTACTTACTCACTCAAGCACATCACCTAGATTCTTCTGTTTTGTAGCTATGATCACACATCGAATCTTATACTTAGTCTTGTGGAATTGATTGCTAATCAATTTGATTGAGTATTGGTTAATTCATACTAAACCGTATCCATATATCTACGTTTCTTGCTTGAATATCTTTGTCCTCGCGTAAAACTAGACCAACGGAGATCAGGACAATCACTGAACAGTTGTGTGCATCAGTTGGGACTTATTGGGCTAGATGAGCAGTGACTCAGAGCAGCAGTCGAGTAGGGTCAGCGAGTAAGTTGAATCATTGGGCCAGAATTGGAACTCAACACACTCACTAGGCCTACTAGTGAGCACACTAGGCGAGTAGGCCCAAAACAAGCTTCTAGAAAGCTGAATGTGATGACTCAACCATGGTGGAGAGTTAACTAGGCGATTTAGAAGTTAACTTGAGCTTCTAGAAGAGTGAATTAAGAGTTTTGTGGCCAAGAACCAACAAGGAAAAAGTGTGGACGAAATTGATGATGTTTTGGCAAAGGAGCACATGGTTTTGAGAAGATGGGACTCACTTTTGGCTCGATTTGGTAGGCTTTGTCTCCTACTCAGCACTCACAATCGCCTATTTAAGTGAGTAAAACCCTCACTTCTTCTCCACACCATCCACTTCACTCTCTCTCTCTAAGAAAACTACTCTCTAAGAAGCCTGAGCAAGAAATTCTGCTAACAAGCCTTCACTCGGTCAATCCGGTGAGTTCCCTTGGCGAGTTGAAGCTTTCAGCTCATAATTCTGAAGCTCTCACATACCACTTGCCGGCAAGTCCGAGTTCTGCTGGTGAGTCGAGAAGAAAAATCTTGCGGATCGAAGGTGACTCGCCACATCATGTGAGTAGCACCGGTGAGCTGAGTCTCCTGAGCCAAAGAATGTGATTTGTATTTTAGTACCATACACTTTCACATCATATCTAGCAAGTATAACACGGAGAGGACTGCATCTATAATCCGAATGGAAGCTATGATGAGAATCTATAACCGAGATAAGAAGGAGGCACGTAAGTAAAAGAAGGAGGCCAAGGCCGTTGCTAAGGCTAGTAAACAAGCTGCTGTGAGCTCTAGTCATCCGTTGGACGATGAGTTTGTTTCAGGCAGAGCAGAGGAATCGATCAGAGGTAGGAGAAAGAATGTTGTTCGTGACGAAAGTGAGGAGGAAGCACCTGCAGCTCCCGAGCTAGAAATGGTGACACAAGCTCCGACACAACTGTAGCTCCCTAAGAAAAGTAAGTCAAGCTCTAGTTCACTGGTTAGAGAATTAAAAGGTGTTTTGAGAGCACACACTAGTAACACTGAGGGGCTAGTAATCAAGGAGGGGTTAAGTATGGGAAGTGTCAACAAAGAGAGTTATCAAGGTGATAAAGGGAAAGGAGTTGCAGAAGCTGAGGAGAGTGAAGGTGAAACGTCTAGAGTGAGTTCAAAGGAGGAAGGTGACAGAGCTGAGACACATGGGTCACCTATGGATGTAAAAGAATAAGATGGCTCCAAGAATAGTGGAAGAGATGAACCAGAAAAAAAGTTTCAAAAGGACCTCCATGAGCTCTTGGACAATGGATAATCTGAGGAGGAAACTCGTGTACTGCTAGAGGAGAAATATGTTGTGAGGAGGCATCGAGCTCAAAAGAAAAAGGCCACTCCAGAAAAAGCATACAAGGCATTTAATCTGATGGGTATGAAGGGAACAATCTATTACCACATACCAACTATGGAAAGGCTCTAAATTGCTGAAGATGTAGATTGGATGTTTGAATGCTGCGGATTGACCAAATTCATGTCCATGATCTCGAATTCATATGAGGATGCGACAATGCAATTTTTGGCCACTATTGAAGTCCAGGAATACGTTACAAGGCCTGCATCCTTAATCGAGAAAGATGGACCAGGATATATGACCTTCTAGGTAAATGGTCAAAACTATAGATTTACCTTCAAGCAATTGGATGAGCTGTTTAGTTTTCAGGCTGGAGAGGTAGGCTATCCGAGCATAGAGGGTGAAGAATTAGATGATATTTGGAACATGTTGATTGGAAACCCGGTTTTCATCCCATCTAGGAGCAAATGAACATGGATCAGAAACCCAGCCATTCACTATGCAAGGAGAGCACTAGCGAATCTCTTCTATGCCAGCCTTCGATATCACCGCTGAACCTCAGAGAAATGCAGCTACTAGATATAGCACTTAAAAAGATTTGTGGTGTAATAACAAGTGGGAAAAGGATTCAGGGAGATGACTCGAACTCTTGCTTATCCTTCATCTTAGCTAACCACCTTACCAACTACCGAGTGAGAGCAATAACTCAAGCTGGAGAGGAGCTCATAAAGCGGAGGATGGAGCTCCTAAAGCTATTCACATTGGTGGTGTTGTAGCATATATCCTTAAGGCCTGCAATGTGGATCTAAGCGAGTCAATGGTAATCAAGCCAAGGTTTATGAAATGTGGCATATCTAAGGGGAGCTCAATTCTTATGGAAAGCTGAAGAAGATGGCCAGTTGCTGTTCAGGTTTAATCATCCAATCAGAAACAAGGCAAGGATGATTTTGCCTTGTCCACAACTAACTTCAATAAGGAGGCTCGAGAATATCGAGTTTATCTTTCCATTAAACACCTTAGTCGGTGAGCAGGAACCAGCCCAAGAACCGCAATCATCCTCACCTGAGCACGAGGTTGAAGAAGAACAACCTGAGGCATACTTCTTTGTAGAATTCGAAGAACCCCGTTAAGGAGTTACCTCAAAGGAAGCTCACAAACGAATAGGCAAGCTATTGAAGCTGGGAAAATGCTTGGTAAAAAAGGTCAAGGGGTTTGCGAAGGAAAAGCAGGAATGGAAACAGGAAAGGGAACAATGAGAAGAGAGTTAGAGGAAATTAGAGGAAGATTCAGTGGAGGAATCCCGTAAACTCAGGCTCCTCATTAACCAAGAAGATGCCACTTGGTTTCAGTGGACGAATTGCATACTCCAGCTCCAGCCCCTATAACACTCATCAGCTGAAGGTGCAATTGCTCTCAGAAAGAAGCCTAGAAGGTGCAGACAACCCAACTTGCCTGACTAACTCGCTGTACTGGTGAGTCAAAGCATTCCAAACATGCCCAATTTTGACGACTCGCTCACTCGACTCGCTGATACTGGCGAGTCCAACTATGCAGGCAGCATTATACCATTTTACGTCCAGCCACTTGATGAAGCACCTCTAATGCATACTGCTACTTACACTTTAGATGAGATAGCATTATGCCTCCACCTCACACTTATTCGATTACAAGTAAGGTAACTGAAAACAAAGGTTTTTGGGCCTATGTTATCAAATCTTTTGTAATACAATAGGCATCGAACCAAAGTGTGTTGCTAGCATTCATGGTATGGGGCGCTATTCTGATTCAAGCAAAATCATGCAATGGTGGTGATTCTGTCACAATCAACTAACATGATGAAAAACAGAGTACCAAGACTAAGCAATACTGAAAAACAGAGTATGAAGACTAAGCAGAAAGCTAAAAACAGAGTGCTAAGGACAGAGAAATTAAAACAAAACATAGCAACGAACTGGAAGCAATAAATGATAAAAATGGGTTCATAAGGAGAGTGGAGTCAACGATCTAAGCTTAAGCATTGGTTTCAGATCTCATCTAGTAACCTATTAATCAAGTCTAGGGCTAAAGATTCAAATATCAAATAATCAAGCCAGTCTCATGGTCAAGAAATGTCAGCCTGAACGTGACCTAACCCAAATATCTTGGTGATTACACGCCCAGACTGGCATAAAGAAACAATCCCACACAACCAAATAACGCTCTGAATAACTAATCTCATGGGTCATAGCCATCAATCCTAGATCGAACGTAAGCCTAGCATATTATCAAGCACCTTTCAGGCATAACAGCTGCAAATCAAATTTCAAGTAATCAGGTTGAAACAAGCATTAAGATCATTCAATCTAGCAAGGCCTATGATAGAATTCAAGCAACAAGACAGAAACACCATGGCTGGACCCAGATCTACTCCATCTCCTCACAAAACCCTAAGTAATCTACTCACTAAGCATGGTGAGAAGCTCAAACTCAAGCATAAAAATGAAAGGCATAATGAAAGACTAAAAACAAAGCTTAAAACAAGATTAAACTAACCAAACTTCAGATTCAACAAAGATCAAATGATTTCATGAAAGAAGTAAAGAACAATCACCAAGGTAATGAAAAACTATTTCACATCTATGCCAGAAAGAGCAAAAACTTGGTTCTGTGTTTTTTTGCTTAAAGGGGTATTTATATATCTCCAAACATAAAAACCCTAGTCTGAATAGTCAGTCAAAATACTGAAGTCGGTTGATGCTGGTTCAGGGCTACTGGCGAGTTGGATGGCGAGCTCAGAATTCAGGTTCAGCTACTTCCAAAAATCTCAGCTTCAGGGTTACCATGTGAGTTCAGGCTGCGAATGCTTCAGTTTTGCTGTTTGGCTTGGTTCACTTTGGCTGCACTCGCAGGGTACTGACGAGTTGGATATTGAGAGCTTCATGATTTTTCCATTCTGGCCTAGTTTTTATGCTGCACTCGTAGGGTACTAACAAGTCTAGACTGATTTGGCTTGTGAAATCTTTAGTTCGCAAGGTCCTCTGTTCTGGCGCATTGTCTTAGGCGGATCCTTGCAGTCGTTATGCCAATTTCACTCCAAAATGCTCCAATAAGCTCAAAAGTACTTAAGATGCTCCAAATGCAACGTGTATGCATAATGAATGCAGTGCAAGCCTAAAAGGACTCTAAAATGTTAAATATGCAATGAAAATGAATGGAAATGGATTTGAATTGTGTAAAATGAAGTAAAATGCATGTATATCAACTCCCCCAAACTTAGTTCTTGCTTGGCCCAAGCAAGTGCAATGAACTAAGAAGGAAAGAAGGTGGCAGACGCAGGGAATATCTAACTCGCCAGTCAGGCACCTCGACAGGTTGAAACTGTAAACCACTAGTGAACCAATGTTCCATTATGACTCTCACCATATACTCGTCTATAAGCTTAGCATCCAGTCCTCAAATCCCTAATGCCTAAGCTGGTCTCTTAGAGTGCAGACTTGAATCCTTATTTCTAGAGGTGAATGCCTCAAGAGGTACTATAAATCAATGAACATCTGCTCTAACTTCCTGAACTTGGCATGGCATATATTCAATTAAGTAAACTTGTCAATTCCTTTGTTTGTTCAGTTTAAGCCTAAACTCATGGTCTTCGAATCTGCAACCTATTCAATGGTCTGCTTCACTTGCCTTTTAAGGATCTAGACCAATAAATGGCTGCTTCATATTTTATTCTCCACGGTTTCAATGAGGCACAAGAAGGTACATGTTTACGCACAATCCCCGCTCACCTTAAGCATCATTGAATGAGTTTCAGTTGGAATAGCTTTCATTTTCAGTTATTTTGCCATACCAAGCTCAAGCAAGGAAAATGGTCAATGCATGTACAGGCCCTAACTTGGCGAGTTTAATGTCCAAATTATATGGAAACAAGCCTGACTCTTTCAAGACACAAACACAAGTAAAGTTCTCCAAGGCAAATGATCCACATATAAGCTTTCTATAGAGAGATGTCACCAAACCACTAAGTTTGCTATGGTTACTAGCCAACAACCTAGCAAGAGTGCCTAAACTCAGCAAGATGATTCCCAATGCAAAATCTAGACTCAATCCTAATATGTAATGCTAGAGAATGCTTCAAATTTTTTTTTTCATTTTTCTATGCCTTAAAATGCCATGCTAAGGGGTGAGTGAATGAATGCATTAAAGATGACGATAAGAACACAGAAAACATGATTAATAAAAGAGTAGGAGAAGAATCCTAGATAGACAAAACAAACAGGAACAGCAAAAACACAAGAAAATAGAGCTATGGAATATTACAATGTTAATGGAGCTTGTTGCCTCAGAAGTCGAAGATATGAGCTGTGGAAGCATTCATCTCTTCAAGGGTGTAACTCGGCGGGTTTATGGTGGGTTTTGGAGCTAGATCATCAAGTTGCTCGTTGGTCCTGCTTGGCTCGCCAGAATGATCGTTGAGTTGAGCATGCGAGCTACCGTATCTCAGCCTTGATATTTCTTTTATTCTTAGTTTTTTCTTCCTCATGACCCTCGCTTCAGTTGAGGAGTGGCGAGCTGGAGCTGACTGAGTTAACCCAAAAGTGTCTCCAATTGAGACTGAGTGCCTTCTTGGAATGGCTGGAGCTTGTTCGCAGGGTACCTTTCCGCTGAACCTTTCCTTGATCTCGGTTATCTCCTTCCTCAACTCCTCTTTTTCTTTAGGCCATTCGCTTTTCTCCTTGGTCAGACCCTTCACCGTCTTCACCAGCCATTTCCCAAGCTTCTGCAACTTCCCAATTCGCTTGTGAGCTTCCTTAGCTGGGATACCCATTCGTGGCTGAGTGAACTCCTCAAAGAAATACCTTTATGGCTCTGCTTCAATTTCAGCTTCAGCATTGGCTTCTTCTGGCTGTGGTGTAGCTTGACTGAACAGGTGCAGCGGACGAGCAAACTCCACATTCTGGGCTGATCCCAGCGAGCTCAGTTCTGTACATGGCAGGATGATTTGAGCATCATAGTTCGCTGGGTGATAAAGGTTGTACACCAGGTTTTCATCTTGATCCTTACAGCCTAACACTTCTGACTCTTTGAGTTAGTGAGCATCCATGAATCTTGGTGCTATAACCCCAGCTTCATCTAGTCTGATTCCACAAGCTATCAAGATGGGGGTTATGACTCCTCCAATGCTGATTGCCTTTAGCTTGTCTCGATTAGCTTAAAGCGCAGCTCTAGAATTGTAAACACAAAATTGCCTAGCCAAACCAGCATTAGCATCATCACCCATTTATTCTCTTCCGCTTGGCATTATTCCAATTAGCACCAAAAGAGCCATGTCCATCATTTGCATTTCACCCAAGTTGATTGGTCTTGGAGACAGCCTTGCATACATCAGGTTTGCCATGACTCGCCGAGCACAGTTGATGGCTGGGTTTCTGATTTTGTTTCCTTTGCTGCGGGATGGAATGAATTGAGTTTCTCCACTAAGCATAAAACGTACATCGTCCAGCTCATTCTCTTCAATGTAAGGGACAGCAGCAACGCCTTGTGGAAAACCATACAACTCCTCCATTTGCTTGAAGGTGAAGGTGTACTGTTGGTTATGCACCTTGAACGTTATGAACCCAGCTATATTCTCCTCAAGCAGGGCTACAATGATGTTTTTGTACTCTTGAACCTCTACAGTCGCCAAGAACTGAGTTTCTTCCTTATACCCATTGCATACCATAGTTGACAATTGAGACATCCCAGAAATCTCCAACAGCAAGTCTACATCTTTAGCTATCCCCATCAATTCTAAAGTCAGTCTATGAGGGTAGATAGTACCCTTGAAACCCATTTTCATAATCGCCTTGCATGCTTCTTCTGGGTTCAACTTCTTTTTCGATTTCTTAGCTCATCGTGGTGCTTGTCTTTCTTCCATAATGATGAATGATTGGTCCTCAGTATAACCATCCCTCATCAACTCTTGGATATTACGGGTGAACTCAGTTTCTTGCTCATCCACGTCCATTGGAGAAGCTTCTCTTCGTGCTTCATTCGCAGCCTGCGCTTCAAAACTGGCTCTTAGTGTCTCTCCCTCAGTTTCTGAAGGCTCAGCTATACCATTGCCCTTATCTACTACAGGCACTTCACATTCCTCTTCGTGTGAAGTCTCAACTCGCCATGCAGAGTGTCAATCTTGAGTGTTTACCTCTTCCTCATCCGAACTTTCGTCATGTACCAACTTTCTTATGCTCGACGTGCCTTTCTTAAGCTTTGTTTTTCTTGTTCTTGGCACAACGTCATTCAACGAGTTCCTTTGTTTTTCAGCTTGCCTCCTTTCTTTCATGAAGGCTATTTCACGAGCCCTACACCTGATTTTGTTTGCAACGGTTACTGGATATGGCCTCATGTTGTGGATGAAAATTAGGCTTGGACTCGTTACTTTGGCTTAAGATTCAACTCGTTGCTCCACTCAAACTCATCTCTCTACTCGTCGGTACTGCCAAGATGTGTCACTCTAGCTTAAGAATTTCTTGAAGTAAATCTTTAAGTGAGAGAAAATATTCTTAGAGAGAGAAGTGGATGTTGAAGTGTGAAGAAGAAGTGAGTTGAATTCCATATTTATAGAAGGAGGCAAGTCTTTGATGGTGCTTGGCGTGGGGGACAAGATCTGACCCAAATATTGGCCATACCACCTCAAAACTAGCCACAAATTTTCTGCTCAATTCTGCACCACTTGCTCAACACCTTAAAAGAAACCACATGTTTTCTGCTCCATGCTCAGCCACAAGTTTTAACTCGCTGGTACTGTTGCAGCGAAGTGACTTCGACCTTCTAGATGCTCTAATTGGGCTGATCTCGAGGCCCAACTCGCAGGTGACTCTCAAGACTTCTTATTAGGCTTTGACTTGCTGTAGCTAACTCGCTGATGTGCTGGTAAGTACTTTTCATGAAGCCCAAAAACTTTTAGTTTGAACCAATACTGCTTATTGACTGTTCTTTCCCCTTTCTGATCGAGTTCTTGCACGACAAAGACATAAAAATGCAAGAAACACGAATCAAGGAAAGGCTTAGTGTGAGCAAATAAGTTATTGTTGCAAGATCAAACTAAAATAGCCAAAAAGAAATGATGATTTACTTGAGTGAGTAAGTAGGATGAGCAATAAGGAATCATTAAATTGTTCTCCATGATTTGTCCCCAATGCCATCACTCACTCAGCACATCATCATCAACCCTTATAATCAAGCTCTATACTTCAAAGACTAAACAACCATGAAATCAAACTTAAGCAAAATATTATAGAAATGCAAAGAAAAACTTGTAAATAAAAACAAAGGATATAAAAAAGGATAATCATGGGATTGCCTCCCAAGTGCCCTTGTTTAGAGTCTCAAGCTCGACTCTTCACACTTTAGCTTAGTGTGGTGTTTCAAGGGAAACCAGAGTTGCCTTTTCTTCATTATCAGGCTCTGAATCCTCATTCAGCTCTGTAACTGTAAAACTTTGGCCTTCAATCGTTGGCCTCCTCGAATTTTCACTCACATCAAACTCCAATTTTTCTGCACCACCCAAATCTAGTTCAATGGTTTTGTTCTTGACCATTGATCACTGCTCCAACTGAAGCTAGGAATGGCCTTCCCAAAAGCAGTGGGTCTTAAGGCTCTTCATCCATGTTGATGACAATAAAGTCAGTGGGGACTTCAACATTGCCAATTTTGATAGGCAAATTTTCTAGCAAGCCATGCGGTGAGCGTGTGCTTCTGTCAGCTAGCACAAGAGATAGCTTGTTAGGCTTGTAGTCATTGAACCCCAGCCTTTTTGCTACTGTGAATGACATTAGGCTTATGGAGGCTCCAAGATCGCATAGCCCCTTCTTAAAATGGAGATGACCCAATGAGCATGGTAGAGTAAACGTTCTTGGATCCTCTAGCTTCTTCAACACAACCTTAGCTTCAGCAACTGCTTTACACTTATAGCTCTCTATATACAAACTTCCAATCGAGTGAACCTTCGCTTTAATGGCTTCCTTCAAAAATTTCTGATATTGGGGAATCAAGGCAAACACATCAAGCAGTGGAATTTTCAACTCAACCTCTTTTATTTACTTCTCAAAAAGCTCTCTGTACTTCTGCATTTGATCCTTCTTGAGGCGAGCTGGGAAGGGTGCCTTAGGTTTGGCAGTATTGGGGTTCAGCATTGTCGGCTCAAAAGTTGGTTTTGCAACATCTGCAGGCTCAACTCGCTAGGCTGACTGGCGAGTTAGATTGGCGAGTTGGCTTGGGGATGATTTTCTAGCTTGTTTTCCCTCCCCTTCTTGGTTCACACTGTCCTCAGTGTCCTTAGGCTGTGCAGCTCGAGTTGGTAGTTCTTTACCACTTCTGAGTGTAATGGATTGTGATGTATACTCCATTGGGTTCTGAACTGCTTTTCCTGGTAATTGACCCTGAGTCTTGACTGATGCAGATGCTTGCTGGCTTTCAACATATTTGAGCCTAGTATTCAACATATTTTGAGACGTGTTTATCTTGCGATGTACCTCTGTGAACTGCTTAGTGAAGTCATCAGCTTGTTGAGTCTGGCCCTGATGAATCTATTAAAGCATCTCCATGATGTCTGAAGGTGATGGCTTATCTGATGTTGAAGCTTGAGGCGCAGGCTGGAAGCTCTGGTAGTATTGTTGCTTAGGTATCCAAGCATTTTGCTGAGTAGGCTTGGGTGGATAAACTTGGTTTTTAGGGTTAGGTACATTCTTGCTTCTGTAGGAGGGGTTGTTATTCTGCTTGAAGTTGTTCCACTGTCTCTGACCTCCTTGGTTCTGCAGAAAACTGATTTCAGCAACCATCTCATCCTCCCCTTCTTCAGCTTGATCCTCGTCAACAAGATTGATATGCTTATGATGAACCAATAATAACTTGTCTATCTTCTCACTCAAAGTCTTCAGCTTTTTGCGACTAACCGAATCGGATTCACTTGACCTACGCTCAGTACGATGATAATCTTCCCCATACTAGCCATCAGCAAGTGCCAAATTCTCGATCAACTCGCGACTATCATCCACGTCTTGGTTCAAGAAATTCTTGTTGCTAGTTGTATCCAATAGCATATGAAGTTTAGGCTGAATGCCTCTGTAAAACTGGCTCAGGATAGTTTCCTCAGAGAAACCATTATGTGGGCATTGGGACTGATATGTCTTGTAACACTCCCATGCTTCAGCTAGAGACTCTATGCCACTCTGAACAAAGTTGGAGATAGAGTTTCGCAGCTTAGCAGTTCAGGAGGTGGAGAAGAATTTAGCTAGAAAGACTCTTTTGCAATCAGCCCAAGTGGTTATGAGTCCTTGAGGAAGGTGATTCTCCAAGATATGAGCCTTATCACCAAGTGAGAATGGGAATAAGCGAAGTTTCAAGGCATCTTCAGATAAGCCATTGATCCGAATCAGGCCACAAATCCTCTCAAACTCGTCCAGATGGTCGAGTAAATCTTCAACTGGTAGACCATGAAACTTGTTGTTTTGCACCAAAGTAATCAGACCGCTCTTGATCTCAAAATTGTTGTTTGGAATTGGTGGAGGTCAAATTCCATGCCTCTGAGAGTGAATACTTGATGCGTTTCCAGCTCTAATCTTTCTGGTCCTTCGAGGTGGAAGTGAAACTGGCGGAGTAATGTGGGGTTTTTGATGGTTGCCATCGGTTGAGCTGTCAGGTGTAGTGTTATTGTTCATCTTGGCTTGTTCTGTGTTGTGAACCTTGATTCTACCCCTGTGTTCTCTTAGTTCTCTTGGAAGCAATTGGATGTTGTCAGGGTTGAATAAGTTCTGGGTTCCTTGTGATCGAGTGTGGGGCATCAACGCAAGAAAACTGCTAGAGTAACATAACTCGTAGGGTGACTAGCGAGTTGGCTGGCGAGCTGACCTGAAACGCACCAAAGACAGAACGAACAAGTCTGAAGCTCGAGTTAGTGACAATGAAAAGTAAAAACTTGATCTCGAAAAGCGTTTGACCCAAAATGTAGCAAGCAAAACACTTATTTGGCAACTGCACCAATTTGATAACACAGGTTTTTGGGCCTATGTTATCAAATTCTATTGTAATACAATAGGTATCGAACCAAAGATTGTTGCATGTATTCAGGGTATAGGGCGCTATTCTGATTCAAGCCAAATCATGCAATGGTGGTGATTCTGTCACAATCAACAAACATGATGAAAAACAGAGTACTAAGACTGAGCTATACTAAAAACAAAGTATGAAGACTAAGCAGAAAGCTAAAAACAAAGAGCTAAGAACAAAGAAATTAAAACAAAACAGAGCAACGAACTAGAAGCAATAAATAATAAAAATGGGTTCATGAGGAGAGTGGAGTCAACGATCTAAGCCTAACCATGGGTTTCAGATCTCATCTAGCAACCTATTAAGTAAGTCTAGGGCTAAGGATTCAAATATCAAACAATCAAGCCATTCTCATGGTCAAGAAATCTCAGCCTGAATGTGAGCTAACCCAAATCTCTTGGTGATTACACGCCCAGACTGGCATAAAGAAACAATCCTACACAACTAACTGATGCTCTGAACGACCAATCTCTTGGGTCATAACCATCAATCCTAGATCGAACGTAAGCCTAGCATATTATGAAGCACCTTTTAGGCATAACAGCTGCGAATCAAATTTCAAGTGATCAGGTTGAAACAAGCATTAAGATCATTCAATCTAGTAAGGCCTATGACAGAATTCAAGCAACAAGACAGAAACACCATGGCTTGACCTAGATCTACTCCATCTCCTCAAAAAACCCTAAGCCAACTACTCACTAAGCATGGTGAGAAGCTCAAACTCAAGCATAAAAATGAAAGGCATAATGAAAGACTAAAAAACAAAGCTGAAAATGAGATTAAACTAACCAAACTTCAGATTCAACAAAGATCAAAGGATTTCATGAAAGAAGTAAAAAATAATCACAAAGGTAATGAAAAACTATTTCACATCTATGCCAGAAAGAGCAAAAACTTGGTTCTGCGTTTTTTCGCTTAAAGGGGTATTTATAGATCCCCAAACATAAAAAACCCTAGTGTGAGTTAGCATCAGGCAAAGTCAGTCAAAATACTGAAGTCAGTTGATGCTGCTTCAGGGCTACCGGTGAGTTGAATGGCGAGCTCAGAATTCAGGTTCAGCTACTTCCAAAAATCTCAGCTTCAGGGTTACCAGGCGAGTTCAGGCTACGAATGTTTCAGTTTTGCTGTTTGGCTTTGTTCACTTTGGCTGCACTCGCAGGGTACTGACGAGTTGGATATTGAGTGCTTCATGATTTTTCCATTTTGGCCTAGTTTTTATGCTGCACTCGAAGGGTACTAGCAAGTCTAGACTGATTTGGCTTGTGAAATCTTTAGTTCGCAAGGTCCTCTTTTCAGGCGCTTTGTCTTAGGCTGATCCTTGCATTCTTTATGCCAATTTCACTCCAGAATGCTCCAATAAGCTCAAAAGTACCTGAGATGCTCCAAATGCAACATGTATGCATAATGAATGCAATGCAAGCCTAAAAGAACTCTAAAATGTTGAATATGCAATGAGAATGAATGCAAATGAATGTGAATTGTGCAGTTAAAATGGGGTAAAATGTTGAATAAGAGCATGTCTCGATGTAGATTATGGTCCATGATTTTTGGACCAGACTAGGACTAGATGGCTTTGGTTTTGGGTGTGGGATTTGCTTGTGTCTAAGTAGGGAAAGTTGTGGGAAGTATGAGCAGAAGAAAGAAATGTTCAAAAGAGAGAGTTTAAGGAGGGGTTGGGCTAGAAGATATAAAAAGAGTCTAGTAAAGGTTTGGGGAAACTGAAAGAATAAGAAGGTTCTAAGAATGAGAAAAAAAGCAATAAGTCTTGAATAATGAAGAAAAGAGCTTAGAGCTGTAAGTGTAAAACTCCAAAACCGCTAGAAGTTCAAAGGAATAAGACCTCTTCCTTAAATCTCGATTGGGAAAGCTTGTGTTTATGATATTTGATGGCTGGAAAAGAAGGAAGCCTTGTGATAAAAAGGGTAGATTAGGATCATATTCTGGGTTTAGAACAGCTAGGGTGAACCATTGGGTGTGTGGGTAGATGGATATGTGCTCTTGTATGCATCTATTGGACTATCACCTTTAGCATTATGCCAAAGATTTTTTTATTTTCTGAGTGATCACTTGTACATTGAGTGATCACATATTGTAGAGATCACTTTAATCTCTTGAACCTTACCTTGACAAAATGAACTCCTTGATGATGCTTAGACTTGATCCATGGTTCTGAACTTTAATGAATGTTAAAAAGAATAATTAATTTGAATGCATGAGTAGTCAAGGTTGAGTCCATTCGGTTTTGAGATAATCATGGCTAGAGTTTTTGAGTATGGCTGATTGTTTGCATCCTAGAACTTTAGATATGGACATTGATTGCTTAACCTTCGAATCAGCATGTTTGGCTCTAAGTTCCTACATAGCACTTTCCTATCCTTTTCAGTATTTGCTTGAGGCCAAGCAAAATCTAAGTTAGGGGGAGTTAACATGCTTGTAATTTTGCCCATCCTAAGCTCATTAATCATCTAAGTTTGCATCCACATTCTTTCCATTTGTCCCATATTAGTGTCTTGTAGGTTTGCATTGCATGTTTTGGATTGTATTTGCCTTGGAGTGGTTGCAGGAGCATTTTGGAGCATTCTCGGATCAAAAAAGGCTTGGATTGGAGGAAGAAAGGCTGACTCACTCTCACTGCTCACCTACCACTGCGAGTGAAGCAACATTTATGACCTGGGAAGGTGACTCAAAGCTCTCACTCGTTGGTTTGGGCGAGCAACACCTAAAGAAAGTCTCAACTCTACCCGACTAAAATAACTCACTGGCATGACTCGCATGGTGCAGCGAGTTGGACCCTTTCAAGATCCACAAAGACGTCACTCGCCTAGACTACTCGCATGCAGCTCCGAGTAAGCTATTTCTTTGACTTTTATTTTCCATTTTGACTAAATTTAGGTCAGATGTAAGGGAGCTATAAATACCCCTTTAGCCCCTAAAAACCCTATCCACGTTTTTATCTCTTTTGGAAAGATCAAACAGCCACCTTTTCTCTTGTTCTTAGTTTTATTTGCTTCTTTAGTGTAAGATCTTGGATTATGAGCTGAATCAATGTTTATGGTTGTTGAATGAAAGTTGCTTAGTTTTAACTGCTGATTCTCTCTATATCTTTCTTTTTTGTTTCTGGGTTTATATTTCTTAGCATGCTTAGTGAGTAGATCTCTTTAGGGTTAGTGAGGAGATGTGTTAGATCTAGGTGGAATCATGGTAGTCTCTCTTGTTTAGGTTAATATTGCTCAGATTTTGGTAGATTAGATGTGCTTAATGCTTGTTTCAACCTGATCAATTAGAACATGAACTTAAGGTAACAAACACCCACCAAGTGTTTGATAAAATGCCAAGTTTAGTTCTAATATAGGATTTGCTGCTCCTTGAACAGAGATTGTTGTTTGGAGCAGTAGATTTTCTTGTTACAGTCTTTGCTTAATGCCAATCTGGTTTTGATCACCAAGAGATTTGGTTTTGGTCAATCATCAGATTGAGTTTTCATTATCCATGAGAATGGTTTGATTACTTGATTTAGTTGCTGTAGCTCAAAATCACCCTGTTAGGTTGCTGGATAAGAGTAGATGACCATGATTCTACTGAAGTCGATTACCCCTGTCTCCTCATAAATCCATGTTTTGCATCTTATAGCTTTTGTTCATCTTGCTCTGTTTTTCTTCCAATTCTCTGTTTTTAGATTGCTCTGTTTTAGATTGCTCTGTTTTGATTTAGCACTTGCTTAAATATTTCATTTAGAATCAAATCACTCTTACTTGATAATGGCTTGAACTAGTATCTAATTGCATTATTGACTGCTAAACATCATCCTGTTGGTTCGATAACCTTATATGCTATAAGGATTTGATAACACAGAGGGGTGAAAAGCCTTGTTACCAAGAATTAATGTCCATGAGAGTGGTTCTGGTTGCTTTAATTCTATTGCCTAAAGGTCATCTAAATAGGTTGTTGAACAAGTGATTGGTCCCTAGCTAAACATTGATCGATTATCCTAGCCCCTCATGAACCCATCTTCATCATCGTTATTGTCATTTGTTTTGCTGTTGTTGGTTTTTGTTATTGTTCTTTTATTTCATTTCTATGTTTATGATTGTTTCAATTTCGATTTGCTTGCTTTTCAACTACCTGATTCTGCTTGGATTAGAGTAGCATCTGACATTTGGTTTGACATCTTATATATTATAAGGATTTGATAACTTGGTGGCAAAAGCATGTTATCCTATTGGCACTATTGCCAAACTAAGTGTTTTGTTTGCTACATTTCGTGTCTTAAATTTGAGACCCAGTGCTTGTTACTATTGTTTACTATATATGTTTCTAACTTGCTTCCTCTATTTTTGGTGCGTTTTAGGCCAACTCAACCTCCTAGCTCGATCGAATCAGGTCGAGTTACAGCTTCATAGAACAAATTTTAGTACACTTGAGTGGTCAACTCGATCACCACTACTTGAGTTGTATTTCAGTTGACCAGTTTTTAGCAACTTGAAACCTACACACGCTAACCTAGGGTCGAGTCCAATCTTCTAGGTTTCTGCAAAGACATTTTAAAGGGTAATTTCTCGGTTCGGTTGTAATGGAAAACACCACACCAAAGGGATCACAAGATAACACACCGGATACAGTGTATGGCCCTCATGCCCGTAGACCACCCCACATTGGGGCAGGCGATGCCCCCAACATCCATACTCTTCGCCACGAGATTATTCTACCTAGTGTCCCCAATAACAACTTTGAAATCAAGAATGGCATGATTTCAATTGTTCGAAACCGCCAGTTCAATGCCTTACCTGCTGAAGATCCCTTGGATCACTTGGATGAGTTTGAAAAAAATATGTGGATTGGCCAAAATCAATGGAGTCAGTGAAGATGCCTTCAAACTACGTTTGTTCCCCTTCTCACTTGCAGATAAAGCTTGAACATGGGAGAAGCATCTGCCACATGGAACAATAACCACTCGAGACGAGTGCAAAGCTACCTTTCTTAGGAAGTTCTTCTCCAACTCCCGAACAGCGAAACTACACATTGCCATCTCTGGTTTTGTGTAGCCAGCATCTAAATCCTTCTCTAAAGCTTGGGGAAGCTTCAAGACATACCAAACACAGTGCCCACATCATGGTTACTCCACTTAGTCGTTGCTCAGCACCTTCCACTGCAAAATACTCCCTAAATTCTGAATGCTCTTAGACACTGCAAGCAACAATAAATTCTAAATGCTCCACTTAGTCGTTGCTCAGCACCTTCCACTGTAAAATACTCCCTAACTTTTTGAATAAAGACGTTGATGATGGTTGGGAACTTGTTGAGAATCTTGCACAGGCCAATGGACAATATGGAGAAGATCATGACCGCACAGTGAACATCGATGCTACGTCAGAATCCCCAAGCAAGAATAAGATCAGGCTACTGAATGATAAATTGGATAAATTACTTTTAGTTCAACAGAAACAAGTGCATTTGGTGTGTGAGGAGGAACAGTTCGAGGATGCAGCGGATGATCTATTTGAGGAGGTTTGGTTTATGTAGACACAGGGAGGTGGTTACATGCAGTACAACACCTATAAGTCGAACACCAACCCCTGCCAGTACTATCCAAACTGCAAACCCGCATGATAAGGTCTATCCCACCAAGCCCCAACTAATCCCAACCCCTACATATATACCTCCACAACTGGCTCCCAGACGTTTTGAAACTACTTGAGGAGATAGTTCAGGGCCAGAAATCCACAGTTGCTGAATTGACTGAGAAGTCAGTGAGGTGAACGCAAGAATAGATGTCTCTCACAATGATCTGAACTAAAAGCTTGAAGAACTGAATGCTAGCCTCACATGTGTTGAAAGCCAACAAGCTTCTACCTCAGTTGTGAGAAACACTTGGAAAGGTACTAAAATCCAAAACCATATAATACCAATGCGATTACATTGAGAAGTGGACGTGAGATAATTAATCGTACAGAGGATGCTAGTGATACTGAGGGCTGAGAGGGGGGGAGGATAACTTAAGCCAGGAAAAAAAAAAAAAATCAACTATTGAGGCTCAACTTGATGACCCAACTCTCAGTGCAAGGGGTCGAGTTAAGCTTCATGTGGAGAAATCTTTATCTAAACCCCTACAAGGAAGACTCGCTTGCAATCTTCCCATATAGTGATGAGTCCTTGTGGTAAGTGCTTCTCCCATAGATGTGCTTTATCCCTAAGTGAGAAAGGAAAAAGCCTCAGCTTCAATGCATCCTCAGAAATGCTATTGATCCTTGTTAAACCAAACAGCCTCTCAAACTCATCAAGATGGTCCAATGGGTCTTCAGATGGTAGTTCATGGAACTTGCTTCCCTGAATCATAGTGATCGATCCACTCTTGATTTCAAAGTTGTTGTTCGGGATGACTGGAGGTTGTATACCATGCCTCTGAGTATGGATGCTAGGTCATCTCTAGCTCCAATGCGTCGAGGTCTACAAACATGTGCTGCAGGGGGTAGATCAACTGGTGTGGGAGGATTGGTATTAGTAGTAGAACCATCTGCGGTTATATTGGCATTCATTTTGTCCTCTTTGATCTAATTACCGGCTCTCTGCTCTTTGAATTCACGTGGACGCCTGTGGATATTATCAACCAACCTAGGCAGTTCTGATTTCCTTGAGACCTGGTATGCATGAACTCAGAAAATGAACCCAGAAAATGAACTCAGAAAAGTAACCAGAACTTGATCCTAATGATCTAATAAAAACCAACTGAAACTAACAAATCCCAATTTGGCAACGGTGCAAATTTGATAACATGGTTTTCAATCCCTTTTAAATTATCAAATCCTCAGTTATCACATATGGGAATTTTAATAATCAGTAATACAACTAGTCACTAGTTTAAGCCAATTATCAGATATGGGAATTTCGAATCTAGCATGAAACTGAAAATTGAGCATAGTACTAAGAACAGAGCACTACAAAACAGAGAAATAGAAAAGAAACATAGCAAGATGACAAATGCAAATAAAGATGAAAGAAGGGTTCATGAGGAGATAACGGTCATTGATTTCAGTGTAATCATGGTTCTCTACTCTTATCCAGCAACCTGATAGGGAGATTTTTAGCTATAGAATCTGTAAATCAATTATTCAAACCATTCTCATGGACAATGAATCCTTAATCTGAGATTGACAAAAACAAAATCTCTTGGTGATCAAAACCAGATTGGCATTAGGAATGGACTATAACCATCAAACTAGCCACTCTAAACATCAATATCTTGAGAAAGAGCAGTCAATTCTAGACTAGAACTTAACTTGGCATTTTAACAAACGCTTGGTGGGTGTTTGATGTCTTGAGTTCATGTCTCAAGTGATCAGGTTAAAGCAAACGTTAAACACATCTAATCTGAGCAATATTAACCTAGATAAGAGAGATTACAATGATCCAACCTAGATCTAACCCATCTCCTCACAAACCCTAAAGAGATCTACTCACTATCATAGCAAATTACATAAACCCAGAATTTAGAGATGAAGACATGAATAGATTAAGCATGGAAAACTAAGCAAACTTAATTAAATTACCATAGCAGTAACTTAATCCATATTCCAAGATCTTACTCTAAAGAAGTAATAAATCTAAGAACAAGAGAGAAAATGGTTGTTTTGATGCTACTAAAAAGAGTAAAAACAAGGATAAGTGTTTTTGGGGGCTAAAAGGGGTATGTATATCCCCCTTACATTAACCCTAATGCGGTCAACATGGAAAATAAAAGTCAACAAAATATGCCACTCGTAGGTAACAGAGAGTGAGGTAGGCAAGTGGTACGTGTGAGTGTCTGGAACAACTTTACTCGCAGGTGTAGGCGAGGCGTCTCAGCGAGTGATGATCTTCTGGGTAGAATCATGCATATCTTCACTTCACTCGCATAAGTCATTGAGTGCAACCAGCGAGTCTTCATTTCTGGACACGAGCACAGCTTCACTCGCAGTGTTGGCGAGGGGACTGAGTGAGTTGTGTTCTTCAATTTTAAGCATCTTCTGGTCCAAGCCTTGAGTCCAATTCGAGTCTCCTTTTGTCTTTAGTCCAAAAACACTCCAAAATGCTCCAAAACGTTCCTGTAACCACTCAAATGCAATGCAAGTGCAAAGCGTGCAATGCAAACCTAAAAGACTCTAAAATGATACAAATGCAAAGGATATGGATGCAAAACCGAATGATTTATGAACCTAAAATAGACTAAAATGCAGACATATCAAACACCAACAATTCTCTCATAGATCCATTGCTGCATTCAAGAAGTCTAAGGTATATTCTGATTCCTCATTTTGTGGTAATACATTTGTATAGTCCACGTAATCTGTTCATAATGGGATCAATCTTTTCGCCAAAGGTAATAACAGACTTCTTGAAATTGACTACTTGACTTAAAGCATCTCTATAAAGTTTGAGACATCGTAGAAGTTATTTTGCTTTTTGTAAATTAGCTTTACACATGAATAGGTTATCAATATAAACGGAATCCTGAAATTAAACTCGCTGCCTCTGAGTGCTTCATAGTGTGTATCACAACTTCAGCGCAAATGATGAATAAGAACACTGATAAAGGATCTTCTTGGTGTAATCCATGCTTCAGAGTAATGTAACCGTGGGTTGTACCATTCAGTAGAACACAATAATAATATGTATGCATTTTAGCTTATTTTAGGAACATTATTTAGCACACTTTGCATTCATATCCATAGCATTTCTACCATTTTAGAGTCCTTTTAGGTTCATATTGCATACTTTGCATTTGCATTGAATACATTTTCATATGGAGTGATTTTAGGTACTTTTGGAGCTATATGGATCATTTTGGAGCATAGTGGACGTGAGGAGCATCATAGACTTGGACTTGAGTATGAAACACAACTTTGGACCAGAATTGGGCCAGATTTAGCTCAACTCGCACTGATAACTCGCCCGACATAGTGAGAGTTGAGAATTTCTACTGGAAAAAGTGCGACTCACCCTTGCAACTCGCCCAACAGGGTGAGAGTTGAAAATTTATGCTAGAGAAAGTGCGACTCACCCTGGCAACTCGCCCAACAGGGTGAAAGCTGAGAATTTCTGCTGAAGCAAGAACACAACTCGCCCACATAACTCGCAGTGTAGAGGTAGAGTTGTCTTTCTGACTCTATTTTGTTGACTTTTCTCGGCGTTGAATTTTTCTAGGATTTCGTAAAAAGGGTATAAATACCCCTTTTAAGCCACAAAAAAACTTTATCCATGTTGTTAGCCTCTTTGTTCTTGAGAAAAACCACAAAAACTCTCTCTAGATTTGTATGAAGATTTCTTATGATTAACAAAGTATTTAAGTTTAATTTCTTTTGCATCCTTCTTATCTTTCTTTGCTCTTTAAGATTATGTGCTTGTTTTTAAATTCTGGGTTTGTGCTCTTGGTGACAAAATTTGAGTAGATTCATTATGGTGATTGAGGAAATGGGCTAGATCTTTGTAGATCGAGGGATTATATTACTTGTTTAAGCTCTCTCATGTTTAGATCTGTTTAATCTAGGTGTGCTTTATGCTTATTTCATTTTGGCCATATGAAATCTGATCTTTATATTCCATGCCTACAAGGTGTTTGTGAAAATGCTTGATAGAACTTAGGATTACGATTTTCATTTATAGCCTAAGGAATTAGTTGTCTAGAGTGTATGTTGGCCTAAATAGCTTGTTTTTTCATGCCTTTTTTTTACTGTGGATCACCGTGAGAGTGGGTTAGGTTGCAGCATAAGGAAATGATTAGTTTTCATGAAGCAGCATAAGGTTGCAGCTTAAGTCTATTGCCTAAAGGTCACCTAAAAAAGTTGTTGAACAAGTGATTTGTCCCTAACTAAGCTTAGATTAATTATCCCAGCTCCTCATGAACCCATTTTCATCATTGCCATTATTATTTGCTTTGCTGTTATTGCTATTTCATTTCACTATTATGTTTATGCTTTGTTTTAATTTTTGTTTGTACTACAAATTCACTGTCTGGCTTGAATTAGAGTAGTCTATTGCAATCTTGAGTGTTAGCTTCACATTCGTTTGGTTCGATACCCCAAATACCACGAGGATTTGATAACCTAGGTGGCAAAAACTTGTTTGCAAATAATTCACTGTCTGGATACAAGACATTACCCATCAATACCATATCATATCAAAACCAAGTTTTCTAAACAACTCCTCCAGAAAATTACACTCCACTTTATCGTAGGCTTTAGACAAGTCTATCTTAATAGCTATATATTCATTAGTACATTGAGGTTGAGTCATTAAACCATGGATCATCTTGTGAGCCATAAGAATGTTATCCGAGATAAGATATCCTGCTATGAACGCACCTTGAGTCTCGGACAAAATATGTGGTAAATAATTTTTCAATCTCCTTCAAATTTGTGTTTAAGTCCCTATTTCGCACACTGAATCAATAGATCGACAAAACTTAAACCAAGAAATTGTGAAGAATTAAAACTCTGTAACTCAAAATTTTCTTCAGGATTCTAGGGTTCTTGAAAAGCAAGGAGATATTCCAAGCAGAAATAAGAATATTTCATAGACTACATCTCTAAACAACTTCAGGCAAACCCTCTAGACTGATTAGAGAGTCTTAAGCTCTTTCTTAGGGATCAATAGCTATGTTGCATTTTGCATCCTTAGAGCCTAGGATTTGATAATTGCATATATTGCATGTTTTGATCTTTTTTTAGGCGATTCGAGCTCCAGTGAGTAGAATGAGGGTGAAGTCGTGATGTTTGGAGAAGAAGGATGACAAGGAAAGGAGGAGCAAGAATGAGAAAGGCCGAGGAAGAAGGAGGAACCAAGGTTAGGGAGAAGAGAAGAACTACGGATCGGCTGATCCACTATGGGTCGTGGCTGATAACTAAGCGTTTCCACACCTAAAAACAATCAATACATTTATAATCAACAAACGCTTCACAAAAATGTCATTGTAAAGCATTTGAGGTTCGAACCCAAGAGAATCTAGAATCAACACACTAGGATTGAGTGAATGAAGATCTAAGCTATAGCAATCTAAAGGGTTTGAAACTAAAAAGACTAGTAACAAAGGAAACAATCAAAGTAAACCAAATAAAGCACAAGCAACAAGCACAAGAACAAACACAACCGAAAATGACAAACACACTAGACAAAGAACAAGAAACAAACTAACAATAGGCTAATAGATGCAATTGATCAATGCCATAGACAATCAAATCAAATGCAATAAGTCTAATTAAGAACCATCATAGGACATGAGTCACATGTCACCTAGATTAACTAACTCCCATAGCATTAACCTCTATCTTAGACTATGAGCTAAGCTAAACTCTCATTTTCCAATCCAAAGTCTAAGAAGCATTACAAACAAGCTAACTAAGACCACTAATCCCCAAAGCATCATCTCTCGAAGGCTATGGAAGAAAAGTCCACAAAAGAGTCTTTCGGCAATTTCATCGAACATCTCTTGGGCGATGATCTTCCTAGCATCATTCTTCATGTGATCAAGATGAATCAAGCATTAAAAGAACTCTAAGGGAAGGAATCTAAGGATCTATCAACCTAAGCACAAGATTCAATAATTAAACTCATAGATCTACCTAACCATCAACCTAGCAATCACTACTCCATCATTCTAAATGAAAAGCAAAACAAGAAAAAAGAACTAATTAAAAGCTTATACATAATAAAATAAGAAGAAGAGAATGGAAATTGAAACTTAATAATGGGTGAAAATGATCCTAAGATCAACTTCCCCTTGAGTTTCAACAATCCTCTCTTTTTCTCTCAAGAACACAAAGAACATCTCTAACAACAAAGCTAAATAAAAAATTAGAAGAAGAGGTGAGTTGTTGGATGTTTGTTGCTCACAAAAAAAAGTATTTATAGCATAAAAACTAGGGCGACAAGCCCAAATAGCCCAAAAAAGTGGATCTGGGTTGACCCAAGACAAACCGGGTCAAACCAATCGAAATATGCCAAGTGTCTGTGATTTGGGCAGGTTCTCGGTCAGGTGGTCGACCTCTTTTGGTCGAGAGGTATGACCCAGAAGCTTTAAAATCGGACAGCTCATCGGGCTGCGTTGGTCGTGGTCGAATGATATGTGTTGAGTAAATTCATCATATCATTCTAACCGCTTGTCCAAATTCCTTCAAACCACCGCCAAATGAAAGCTGACTCTTGTGGCTATCTTGTGTCCAAATTTACACCAATTCCGTTCAAAATAAGGTCTTCACCAATCACCATATTTAAGCACACTTGATAGAGCCTCATGTAGAGTTGCTTGCGAATGGAATGTCTAGGGTGGCTGTCTCGGTCGAGGTTAGATGATGCGGTGAGATGCTTTTTCGAGGGCTGGTATTACGGTCGAGAACAGGTCGAGACATTGGGTGAGGGCATACGCGGTCGAGGCATTCAGTTCTGCGGTTGAGGCATCTGGTCGACTCTTACGTCCGTGAGGCTTATGTGTGCCCTGTGGGATAAGTGTCGGGTGTGTACGCGGGCTGTTTTGGTCGAGAGCCTTCCCGCGGTCGAGGCAAAGCTTCCCACTGGTAAGTCTCTTTACCGCGGCTAGCTTGTCAATTCTTCACCTCCTTTGGAAAATTTCAAGCTTCTAATCCGAGCCTTCTCCTCGATAAGTTCAAATCCAAGTCCCTTGTGTCGAACTCCATCGTTTAAGCTCCAATCTCTATAGTGTGAAGCTTCCAATCACCTAAAAAGACGGAAAAACAAGAAAATATGCAAATGCAAAACCTATGGACTCTAATGCATGAAAATGACCCTAAGTGAACCTAAAATGACATGATTTGCAACTAAATGACTAAAACTGATGCTAAAATACAATTAAAACTAGGCTAAATATGACACACATCAACTCCTTGGACTTGCCTTTTGCTTCTCCTCAAGCAAACAAAGACAAAATTCTGAAGAAAAGGTTGAGATCGGAAACTTAAAGCCATAGACTAACATGGTTCAATGCTAAGCTCACTATCAAAGATAGTAATTCTAGGGTGCAATCGAAACCAAGTTTACTTAAAAATCTAGCCATATTCATTGAAGCTCAACCTAAATTCAACTTTAACCTACACTATGCATTCAAATCAACTAAACTTTTTAACATTCAATTAAGCTCAAAACCATGAATCACACAATACAAAACAATGTGAACTTGTTTGGCTATGGTAAAGGTCAAGAGATTAAAATTATCTCTTCATCCATAAGGTTCAATGCTCAACATAAAAGGATCACTCACGAAACAAAACGAGCATTAGGATAATGCTAAAGGTCTAAGCCAATCTACACATACAAGAGTATACTCTCATCTACCCAACATATGCAACCAAAACCCTTTACTAGACCCTTTTTACAGTCACTTTAACACCCTTTCTCTCTAAATCCTTCTTTGAACACCACATCTTAATCAATCACTTTCTTCAACCTTTTCCCATAAATACCATTAAAGCTCAATACACAAACACACTCTCACCCCCGAAATAAGGTTTCCACCTAGTCCTATTTGGTCCAAAAATCATGAACCAAAACTACATAAGAGACCACACTTGTCGGCTATAACCTACCACTTTATTCCAAGTTCGATTCCAAAAATATGCCTAACACACACAAAACATGATGGCTTGAATGAAAGCTAGGCTAAGGGTATGGAGACTAATTCATAAAATGAACTAGCTATTTCAGTAACAAAGAGTGGCAAAATGGTGAAAGATACTCAAATATGTATATGTGATCCACAAGTTCAAAATGCAATGCAAAGTGTGATAATTAATTATCAAAATTAGGTTCCAATAATTAAGGTCTAGCTTCATATCACAACAAGCTTCAATCAAAGAGAACCTAAAGTCAAGCATTCCAAAAATGGTTCAACCTTAAGTTCAACTAGCAACCTAAAGCATCAAACAATTAACATCTTGGGTGTTTAACTTAGCAAGTGAATCATTTAATCTACTCGACAAAATAATATCATTGTTCCCATACAAACCTATATGATTCTAAGACTCAATCCTAAAATGTTATGTAAATGCAGACTATATGCTTGTTTTTGTATATTTTGAAAAATTTTCATGAAAATGCAATGTACAATAATGACTCTAAAAGATGGAAAACAAAACAACTAAAAACCACATTCGTAATCAAATGGTTCCCTCACCCAAACTTACTTCTCACCGTCCCGGTGAGAAAGTAAACACAAGAAAGAAGAACCCAGCAAAAAGCATGCACAAGAATGAAGAGAAAAAAAACTACAAATATAGACAAAAGTGGGGATTGGTACCTTGTTAGGGATCACCATTCTTCCTTTCTCATTCAACCAAACTCTCAATCCTGCCCAAAAAACTCACAAAACACACTCAACTCAACAAGATAAAGAGAAATTAAAGCAAAGTTAAAGGATACCATGGGATTGCCTCCCAAGTACGCTTGTTTAAAGTCTCAAGCTCGACTCCCCTTTTACTTTTTCTATAAAGGAGCATTGATTCCAACTTGATCACCGGGATCATACTCATCATAAAACCAACCCTCAAACTCCTTCATTCAAATCTCCTCAAAGAGTGGCAACTTCCAATAATCATTAATACCCAATTCCATGGTGAGGTCTATACCAAGATGCTTTCTAAATGGCTTTGCTTTTGGTGATTCATCTTCAAACCCTTCCTTGAAGGCCAAATGGATGTGATTTTCTTGCTTCTCTAAAGGTTCTTCAACCTTTGATTCTTGCTTGAATGATGGTTGAACATGCATGTACTTCTTAAGTGCAAGCTCATTCTCAACAAGTGACTTCTCCCTTGTAGCTTCCATGCATTTTTCAACCTTAACATCCTCACAAGTGTCTTTATTCCTCATCACAAAATTCCAATACATCTTGTATCCAAGAAGAAATTCAAGTTATCTTATAGTCTCTTCATCTTTGAGAAGAAATGTACCCTCCTTTCGTGAACACTTACGCTCTTCCTTTGGTGCATTTATCTCACTCAAAGGGCATTCTTCAATTGCATCTTTACCAACTTCCTTGGACCCTTCACTAATGCTAGAACTTGTTTCCAAATCTATGAGTTGAGCTTCATCACTCTCTTCATCCAAAGATTTTACAATCTCCTCTATTTCTTCCTAACTCAAGTACTTATGCTCCTTCTTCTCAATGGCACAAGGCAAAGTGAAACTACTTGGATCTTCATTCTTTGTTGACGTGGATGGTGTGAGTATAGGTCTCTCTTCATGACAATCAATTAACATACCCTCATCAACCACCTTTACTTGAGTGTCCAAATCCCTTGAGTTTCTTTCCAAAGCAACTTCAATGGCATCAATCTTGTTGAGAGTATTCTTGTAAAACCTCTCTTGTCCTTCCAAAATCAACTCTAGCAAGTTGTGAATGTCTTCTTCTTCATAGATTAGGGAAGGAGAAGCCTCTTCATAATTATAAGCTTCTTCATACTTATACTTCATGTCCCAAGATTGATATCTCTCACCATACTCATATTGGTCTTCTTGAAAGTGATTTCCATATGGAAGTTCTTCTTGATAAGTGGATCTGCATTCATAACCATGATAGCTTGTAGGGTTCCAAGCCATCTCTCTATCTTGAGCTTCATAGTGAGCCTTCCTCATGGAAGCTAAATACGAAGCCATATTCTCTCCCATTGTGATTGTACCTTGCAAAAGAACAAACACTTGAAAGAAAGTTAGTAACCAAACAAAAGAAACAAAAGAAACGCTATAGTCTTAAATCCTAATAGCTAATTGCATAGATTCCCCGGCAACAGCGCCAAATTGATAGCTAAGCGTTTGCACACCGAAAAACAATCAATTACATTTATAATCAACAAACGCTTCACAATGTCATTGTAAAGCACTTGAGGTTCGAACCCAAGAGAATCTAGAATCAACACACTAGGATTGAGAGAATGAAGATCTAAGTTATAGCAATCAAAAGTGTTTGAAACTAAAAAGACTACTAACAAAGGAAACAAGCAAAGCAAACCAAATCAAGCACAAAAACAAACACCAACAAAAACGACAAACACACTAGACAAAGAACAAGAAACAAACTAATAATAGGCTAATGGATAGGCAACTGATCAATGAGAAAGACAATCAAATCAAATGCAGTATGTCTAATTAAGAACTATCTTAGAGCATGAGTCACATGTCACCTAGATTAACCCACTCTCATGGCATTAACCTCTATCTTAGACTATGAACCAAGCTAAACTCTCATTTTCCAATCCAAAGTCTAAGAAGCATTACAAACAAGCTCACTAATACCACTAATCCCCAAAGCATCATCTCTCGAATGCTATGGAAGAAAAACCCACAAAAGCGTCTTTCGGGAATTTCATCGAACACCTCTCGAGCGATGATCTTCCTAGCATAATTCTTCATGTGATCAAGATGAATCAAGCAGTAAGAGCACTCTAAGTGAAGGAATCTAAGGATCTATCAATCTAAGCACAAGATCTAATCATTTAACTCATAGATCTACCAAACCATCAACCTAGCAATCATTACACAATCATTCCAAAAGAAAAGCAAAAAAAGAAAAAAAAAACTAATTAAAAGCTTAAACATAATGAAATAAGAAGAAGAGAATGGAAATAGAAACTTAATAATGAGTGAAGATGATCCCAAGATCATCTTCCCCTTGGGTTTCAACAATCCTCTATTTTTCTCTCAAGATCGCAAAGAAATTCTCTAAAAACAAGGCTAAATCGAAAATTAGAAGAAGAGGTGAGTTGTAGGATGTTTGTTGCTCACAAAACAAAGTATTTAAAGCCTAAAAACTAGGGCAACAAGCCCAAAAAACCCAAAAATAAGTGGATCCGGGTTGACCCAAGATAAACCGAATCAAGCCAATCAAAATGTGCCAAGTTTCTGTGATTTGGGCAGGTTCTGGGAAAGGTGGTTGACATGTTTTGGTCGAGAGGTGTGACCCAGAAGCTTAAAAATCCGACAGCTCATCGGTCGATTGACATATGTTCAGTAAATTCGTCGTACCTTTCTAACCGCTTATCCAAATGCCTTCAAACCACCACCAAATGAAAGATGACTCTTGTGGATATCTTGTGACCATATTTCAGCCAATTCCGTTGAAGAGAAGGTCTTCATCTTTAAGCACACCGGACAGAGCCTCAAGTAGAATTTCTCACGAATGGAATGTCTTGGGTGGCTATCTCGGTCGAGGTTAGACGATGCGGTCGAGATGCTTTTTTGAGGGCTGGTATCGCGGTCGAGAATAGGTCAAGACATTGGGTGAGGGCGTATGCGGTCGAGGCATTCAGTCGTAATGGGTCGAGAGCCTTCCCTTCTGCAGTTGAGGCATCTGGTCGACTCTTACGTCCGTGAGGCTTCTGTGTGCCCTGCGGGATAAGCGTCGGGTGTGTACGCGGACTGTGTTGATCGAGAGCCTTCTCACGGTCGAGGCAAAGCTTCCAGCTGGTAAGTCTCTTTACCATGGCCAGCTTATCAATTCTTCACCTCCTTTGGAAAAATTTCAAACTTCTAATCCGAGCCTTCTCCTCCACAAGTTCAAATCCAAGCCCCTTGTGTCCAACTACATCCTTTAAGCTCCAATCTCCATAGTGTCAAGTTTCCAGTCACCTAAAAAGACCGAAAAACAAGATATATGCAAATGAAAAGCCTAAGGACTCTAACGCATGAAAATGACCCTGAGTGAACCTAAAATGACATGATTTGCAACTAAATGACTAAAAATGATGCTAAAATGCAATGAAAACTAGGCAAAATATGACACACATATGTGGCTAATACACCCTAGATTGGTCGATTTAACACGGGCCACGGCCGATGCCCAAATGGCCGTGATGGAAGCCAATAGATGCAACCGATACGTAGATCGCACCAGCCGAAGCCAGGTGGGTTTGGGCCAATCCGATCCGGAACAACACATAGTCCAGGTGCAGCCTACGCAGTTTAGCAAGTATTTAAATCTTTATCCTTTGGTTTGCTGTGTTGAAGATTTGGATAAAATTTTGAAGGATTTCAATAGATTTATAAATCATCTTGTGTTTCATTTTCCTAATAACAGTTTCTTATTAACATTTTCTCCTTTTATCTTTATCATATCAACCATTTTTTTCTATTTTTTTGAGTTGTGTTTCAATGTGAGTGAGTAGTCACCTAATGGGCTGAGGGTTAGGTAGGTCTAGGGGTCTAATGATAGATTCTTGTTGTTATGGTTGCTAAATCTATAGATCCTCCACTTAAGGTGCATTTAATCTTGGCTTTAGCCTAATCAGCTAGGAATCCCGAAGGTAGATATTCATCACCCGAAGTTGTTTGCGACTAGCAAGAGGAAGTGAACTTTGTGGGTAACAATGGTAATTACCAAGGGGCATATAGGAACCAAAACTAAGTTAACAACAATCTCTCTTACAGGAGCAACAATGTGGAGAACCCACAAGACAAAGTTTACCCTCATAAACCACCTCAAGGATATAAATACCGACAAAGGAGTTATATGGCCAAGGACAAGGTGGCAACCAACAGAACTATGTCAAGCAACTTTACCATGGGAACCAGCAATCCTATAAACCCAAGGGCTCTGCTCCTCCATCTCAAGACCTAGAAGTCAAGAGCATGCTAGCTCAACTCGTGGATCTGCATGCAAAGAGTCAAGTGGACATCAACTGAAAATGTGATGAGGTAAATACCAAAATGGAAAATGGATACAATAAGTTTCAATGAAGAATTAATGGCATAGCTTCTCAAGATAAGTCTCTTAAAAACTAGATGGCACAAGTGGCTTCCACAAGCCAAAAACATTCACGAAAACTTCTGGGAAAACAAGAGCAAAACCCGAGAGAGTCATGCAATATCATCGTCGATGATGAGGAGAAAGAAAAAGCTATTGAAGAAATTGCAAGATTGCTACATGGTTTGCTTATGAAGAGGAAGTTTGAGCAGAAAAATTTAGTGTCAAAGACACCAAGGTCGAGACGGAAGAGCCTAAGCTTGGTAAAGAGATCTTGATCAACAATGGAGATGGGTACATCAAGCTTGTCATTGCAATTACTAAGGAAGAGTTTTCAGTAGCTAAAGAAAATAAGAGAGTAGAGAAGCTAAAGAATTTGATTAAGAGATCTGATACACAAGTGGTGGTTGAACCGAACAAAGTCTTGGCCGTTGAAAACCAAGTTCCCAAGAGAAAAAAGGGGAAGGCCAAGGTAGCTGACATCACCAAATTAGATGACGTGTAAAACCCCTATGCTCATCCACTTCCTTTTCCAGGAAGATTTCTCACCAAAGCACAAAAGAGAGTATTCTCCCACTTCATATGAGTGAGATAGGTGTTGCTCTATCAAGGATGGAGAGTCTATGACTTTTCTGAGCAAGTGCGATTCTTGAGGGACATCCTAGCTAACAAGGACAAGGTCGATGAAATTCTCACCGCAAAAGCTGATCTCGACCCTGCACCTCTAGAGCCTAAGATCTTGTCTAAGGAAGGCGATCAAGGTACCTTTGTAGTACCTTGTACACTAGGAAAGCTGAGCTTTGATGATGCCTTGTGTGACCCTGGTTCGAGTGTTAATGTTTTGTTGTATGAGATTATGAAGCTGCTGGGGAATAAGAAAATGAAAGAGCCTTCAGCAACGATTTCATTTGAAGATGCCTCACCAAATAGTAGGCCTCTCCTTAGCACTGTTGGACCTAAGATCGACTTTCTCAATAAAGAGGTTATGCTGGAAAATATGAGTATTGCCACATGTTATCCGATGCAAGAGCCGAGGACAAACTTATGCGGAGTGATTGGGTATGTTGGGGACTACGTTGGTGATACCCCTAATTTTACGATGATTGAAAGACCCGGATGCCTGAGTATTCAAGAAGGGGCCGACATAGTGACAAAAACCTCAACAATTTAAATCTAGCAACTTTAAACAAGTGCATTTGGGAAGTAATCCCTTGTTATCCTTGTAAATATCCTTTAATTTTCGCTTTGCAATTTGATTTTCTTTGTTTTGGTTTGTGTTTAGTGGTCTATGGTGCATGAAAATGGCCTTATAATGAGGAAAGATTCACTGTAAGAAGAAAACAAGGTACATAATGGGTGAGAGAGCCCCAAAAATGTGGAAGAGAGGAGTTTCGGGAAGTGAGAATCGGCCAATACCACATGCGAATTAGTCGATCCAAGAAAAGTTTCGGCCGATTTGGGAAAGAGATCGATCGATCTGTAGAGGTTTCGGTCGATCCAGGTTGAGATTCAACCGATACTGGAGAGAGCTGGGGTCGACCCTAGGAAGGCTTCGGTCGACCAAAGAGCGACTTCGGCCAACACAGGACGGGCTGCGGCCGAAGCCATTAGAATATTCGGTTGTAAATCACTTCGATCGATCCGGCCAAGCATCGGTAGGCTCCCACTTGGCTTCAGTCGATCCGCCTTGGTAGAGGCATGTGGGGTCTCTTTCCTTCTCCTTCCTTTGGAACACAAAACCATATATCTCACCTCATTCTCTCATCCACTCTTATTTTTTTATTACTAAACAACAAAAATCTCTCTCATTTCACTTTCCCACAAGATTGATTTCAATAATCTATTCCCCACCTCTCTTGGATTATTTTATTCAAATCTCTCCAACACTCTAGCATCCTCATTTAAGAAACCAAAGTATGTGCTTCTAGAACCTCCATCCCCATGGAAGCTTAAGAATTCCAATTTGGGAATGAAATTTTGGTGATTTCTTTGATGATTATGCTTGTATCTTAATGAATTTAACTTGGGTAATTTGAATTGAGTGTAGATTTCCAAGATTTGTGGAGAAAAGTTACATTCTTGAGAAGGTAGGGTTAGAGATATGAATAGTGACGAAAATGAGTTTGTTGTTAGAGAATGGAGTTGATCTTAATTGATTCATGCTTATTTTGAACCTCCAATATGCTACATTTGAGCCTAAGCTGGTAATACATAAATGGGTTTTCCTTTACTTCTTGATAATTTTCTTGAAATGTGTTAACATTGCATAATAATTTATACATCTTAAATTCTCCTTGTTTGCCTTTGGGTGTTTTTGACTTGTTTTTCTCTAGAAAGTAAAGGTTGTGTTGGTACATTGGATTGAATGTTTTGAAACTTCTTTCTATATCCTTATGAACATTATTGTCATGCATTAGGAAAAATGATAAGCATTATGGTGCATTATAAGTTGTTTTAAGCTTCGTTGTGCTTAACTTTTTGAGAAAAGATTGATGTTATATATGGTGGAGTTTGATTGCAATCTTATTCTTGAAACTTGGCTTAATTTAAGAACTTTTGACAATTTGTAGGAAAAATATCCCCAATAAGCCAAAACGTAGAACGAGATCCGCGATGAGACGACGAAGAGTAGGATACCTAAGAACCCATTACCGTATCACACATGTGCTAAAACTCTAAGATCCACTCCTTGGCTGTTTGGTGTTGGAGAGGGACGCCGAGCTATTCCTGGCTAGAATAAGCTTAGCCGGATTATACCGCCCATGCTTTGACATGTATCGAGAGCAAGCAAAACACTTCTCCCAAACGGTCCAGTTAATTTACGAGAACCTGCAAAAACCAAACCCCAAAGAAGGATGCCTCATATTTGATGAGTGCTAATTTGTTTAAGCAAACGCAATTGAATTTATAGATCAAACAAATGTAGTACAACTATGTAATTGTGAGCACTTAAGGTTCGAACTCAAAGGAACCTAGAATTGGCAACAATAGAAATAAGAGGATCCTAGATTAAACTAGAGAGATCAATGGGGAATGATTGAAACAATCAAAAGAAACAAAGATCAAACTATAACAAGCAAGAACCAAGCATTAAACATAAACCAAAATGAAAGCAACTTAGACTAGCAACTGCAATGAACAAAACAATAACAAAGCAACAAGCAACAATCAAGATAAAGAAAACGAATGGCAATAGGATAGGCATCAATTCTGGGCAAGGAAATGGAACAAAGATGTAACAAGGATTCACTAAATGCACAGTTTAGGGCATGAGACAAAACAAACAATGCTAGAACATCTCACTCTCATGGCAATGAACCCTATTCTAAGCAATGAACCAAGCTAAACTCTCATTTTCCAATTCAAAGCTTAAAATGCATTAAACACAAGCTCACTAAGACCACTAATCCCCTAGACATCATCTCTCGAAGACCTAGGAAGAATATCTCTAATATAGGTCTCTCGGGAATTTCATCGACCACCTCTCGGGCAACAAAATTCCTAGCATTATTATTCATATGATCAAGATGAATCAAGCATTAATGCCACCTAATTAGAATGAAACTAACAACCTAAGCATCAATCAACCAAAACCAAGCCCTAGATATCGCCAAATCCTAAAACCATTATATCTAACTACTCACACATCATGGAATTGAAAACCAAAACAATAAAAGAGATAAACATGAACATAATGAAATAGAGATGAGAAATAAACAAGAGATTCTTCAATTGATATCAAAGAAATGATCCAAAATGAATCATCCAAAAAGATCTCAAAGTTTCTCTCAAATCTCTCTCTCTCAAAAGTCTTAGAAGCTAAGCAAAAACAAAACAACATTAAATGAAAAATGAGGCTCAGCTTAGTTTAATGATCTAATTCCATGTATTTATACCCCTTCGAAATAAAAAATAAAAACATAAAAATAAACCAGTTTGACCCGAGGACAAACCAGGTCAAACCATAACAAAAAGTGCCAAGTGTTATGTGCATCAAGTGGTTCATGGTAATGTGGATCGGACGCTAGGTCGATGGCTTGGTCGAGGTTCGGTTCAGATGTGTGGCATCAGACGGATCGGATACAGCTCTAGATAACGGTCTGACATGAAGTTGTGGCTCTTCGAAAGTAATGGGTCGAATGCGGCCTCAGACATACGTCCGACGTGAGGTCGTGGATGTTTGGAAGTAACGGGTCAGACGCGGTCTTGGACGTACATCCGACGTGAGGTCACGAATGTTTGGAAGCAACAGGTCAGACGCGGCCTTACATCCAACATATTGTCGTAGACGTTTGGATGACACGGGTCAGACGCGGCCTCGGACGTACGTCTGAGGGAATGTCGCAGACGTTTGGAAGCAACGGGTTGGATGCGGCCTAGGACGTACGTCTGACATAAGGTCACGGACGTACGTATGCTTGGGCATTGAACTTAGCAAATGATTCATCTAGCTTAACAAGGCAATTACATCATTGTTCCCATGCAATCCTAAATGATTCTAAAGACTCAGTCCTATAATGAAATGATAATTCAAACTATATGCTTGTTTTTGTGCTTTTTTCAAAAAATTTCATTAAAAAATCGAAAAAATGACTCAAGAAAAATGAAAAACAACACAACTCAAACGACATTAGTACTAGGCCCTCTCCCTTGGACTTTATTCTCACTGTCTCGGTAAGAAAGTAGTCACAAAGAAGAGAAACCTAATATCTAACACAAAAATGCAAAGCAAAAACGAAAACTATATACAAAGAAATGATTGGTACCTTAACTATGAGGAATGGGACCATATGTCTCATCAAAATAAGGGTCATGGTTAATCTCATCTCATCCATCATCTTGTGGCTGTTCAGCTTCCTCCACTTGCTCCTCAACCACTCGTTCCTCAACAACCCGTTCTTCGCTTTGCCCCTCGGGTTTCTCCTCGTCCGATTTATACCCTGTGAGTGTCTTTATCTTTCTCTTCAACTATCCAAGCTGCTTGATAATCTTTGTTTGGTTCTTGATAATGGTCATAAACGCTTTGTCCTTCTTGGTCTTTGCCGGAAAATCGAGTGGTGGATTTCACAACCGAGCAAATCCATCACATCTGACAGAACACTTGATGAAGAGGAAACATTGGTGCTATCGGGCTTGGGTGCTTCTCCATATTCAAACTTTATGTTGTCCAAGGAAGTAAGAGACGTCTTCTCGAGACATGGTAAGGGAAGAGTTCGAAGTTCCTTTCTTTTATTAAGGTAAGAGAATTGTCTCTTACCATCGTTTATCATCAAGACTTTAACCCTTGTCAAATGCTTTCCATCCATTAGAGCCGTTCTTGGATCAAATATATAATTAGTGTAAGAAATTCCAAGATGCTTCCATAGTGGCACAAGCACGCCCGCCATTCTACAAGTTCGATCACTTGCATCTCTTGCTCAAGTTCGAATTCTAACCATAAAACAAGCAAGAATGCATCCAAGGTTGACTTCATTGCCTTGGGGTTGCTTAAACATCAACTTTCATTCACCATAAGAAATAGGTACAAACCCTTGTACAACATGCAAATGTCAACCATCTTGATCGTCTCGGTATCATCCCTTGAGACGTCTCTAATGGCCGGGTTTCAAATCCATCGATTCTTTGGAGAGCTGGTTGGTCTCCCGGTAGCTATCAACTCCCTAAAGTCCTTTGCTTCCGAAAAATAAGAAAAGCATGTCTTGCTTCCATAAGGAAATCCATAAGATTCAAAAATTCCCTTGATTGAAATGCTTTGATTCTCCCCATGCAACTTAAAAGTTAAGATCCCTTCATCCGAATTTGGCTGTTTATTATTCTTGTAATTCAAAGCCACTGTAGCAAAGAAGTCACGAGCAAGGTCGGGAAAAATGAAGCCTTGAAGGTTGCAAATGTCTCTAAACCCATATTCCTTAGCAAAGCATACACATCATCTTTGATCCCATCGTCTTGAGTGTTTTGTCCCGGAGGTAGTGAGTTGGACGATGAAGGAATATGAGTTGATGTTCGAAATTGTCATCCTCCTCTTGGGTAAAGAGTACTCCTTCAATCTCCAATTCCTATTCTTTAGCTTGTCTAGACTTTTGCACCCTCAAAGAACCCGAACTTCCCTTATAAACTTTCTTCTTTGTTGCATCCAAATCTTTCCCTCTTGGGCGTTTAGCCATTTGCTTTGGCACTTCATCCACTACTTTCTCTTTCCCTTTTGATGCCCTTGAAGCCTTGTTAGCATGACCATTTGGTTTTCGAGCCATTTCGTACAAAAAATCCATAACACCAAATAAGTTCAAGGAAATGGAATAAGAAATTGCAAAATTTAAATCAAATCAATCAAAGCTGAATCAATTATAATAAATGGCAATCAATTTAGCAACTTTTCAAACTCAATTAAGACTAGATCAAGCAAGGCATATTCATTTTCAAGAAAAACACTCAATCGAAAAAGTCAACCAAAAGTCAAAATTGATACTATTCAACACAAACTTCAAACTTAATTCAATTGAACGAATTTCAAAATTGAGCAAGATTTATGATCAATTTCACTATGAATTACAATGAATCCTTGCTAATCACAACAAAAAGAAGAGATTAAGACATCATTCATCAAATTCCCCCATAATAAATTTCTTGCTCAAGAACACATTTCAACTCTCAAGAACCCTAAGTCTCAATTCCTCTAATTAGCCCTAATCCTTGTGAAATAAAGCTCAAATCAAGTTACTCGATCAATTTCTAACCATTCATAAGCCAATGAATCCATAAATCAACACAAATCACCATGAATCTAAGAATTTGAAATTTGAACTAAAATGGAGATTTGAATTTCACATACTTTGTTTTGTTGGAGCTTAGATAGTTGAGAAACTTGATGCAAAAGGGAATATGAATTTGAAATTACTTTAGAAAGCTATTGAAATCAAAGTTTGAAATGAGGTTTTAAACATTTTTGAGAGCAAATGTGGGTTTTTGAAGGCTTTTTTCATAAATAGAGTTAGAGTTAAGAAGAAGAAGCAAACCCTTTGTTTAAAAATTTTTTGAAAAATTTTGGTCAAACTTTGGTCTTGGCGTCGGGTCAAACCATCTATAGAGACCTTCTTAGCTAGACGAACTGAATTGAGTCTAGAAAGGTACCAATCGTTTGGCAAATTGAATCAAGCCTCACGATCCATCTTCTTCCTTGAAAAGAATTGAATCAATCTTCTAACAAATAACCAATATAATGTCACAGGAAATTTTAGAGAGAAATTTAAAATCTTGTTTTTTTTCTCATTCATAAAAAAGGCTGACCAATAATGTACAAGGATTACAGCTTATAGGGACCATTCGGAAATCGTAATTATAATATGGGCCTAAACAAGTGGGCTAGTTAATTAAAAAAGCCCAAAAACTAGTCTAGTTTTTCTAATACTATGAACCAAAATTAGAAGGCTTAAATACTTCATTAAGGGCCCAAATAACCAAAAAATTTAAAGGCCCACTAAGGGTAAGCAAGCCTTGGACGAGTAAGTAGCCTCAGGTGCAGGTCCACGCTACACCACCTGAGGATTGCCATAAATTTGATATCTTTTTAATTATCAAAAATTTACATTGTTTTATTTCCTTGATTTGTTTAATTGCAATCACAACAACCATTTTATTCCTTCTTAACTTAAGTTCACTTTAGAGATTGATAGTGTAACAACTTGGTCTTCGTTGATTCAATCTTTTCTATAATACTACGTTTGTTGTTTACTTGCAACTCTGTGTATCAATAACAGAAACTTCTGGGATTGACTTTTAGGAACAAAGAATGGTAGTTTGGTAATAAAGCATATCTACCTAAACATGATCCCAACACTCTCTCCATGGCAATCTATCTTGCTCACCATGCCTTCCAGTATGATACATTAACATGATAATTATCAAACATATAATTCTGGATCACACCGACATATGGGCAGTTATTTACTCCAAAACATTTGAACATCATTATCTCACTAATCACTTTTGTAGTAACTAATTTATGAAAATATCTATATCTTCAACCGAACAAGTGTGAGTTAATGTAGCATGCCGGATCTGGAATGTTTCAATTTTGTGTATAGTTGACGCATATATTCGCCATGGACAGTGTGGAGAAATGCATAGTAGTATTATACATTTAGGAATAGATTTATCACATCAGAAATGGAATTTTTGGTTGATTTCTTATATAGCCATTTTGATAAGGCAAGCTGCTTTTGACCTGGAGATTCGTCCTACAAATATTTTATAGCCGTCATAGTTGACGTCAAACAAAGCAGCATCAATGTTTGCAAACGATTACTATACGTAGTAAAATTAAATGTAGTAGTTATATAACATAGTACTATGTATAATATGTTACCTTCCATATCAACATCATTGAAAACAGGTGGGGCTCTCCAAAAAAGTGGTGGATCACTGCTTTTATCATTAATGAACTCATTTATGGAAATCTCTAAGATCTTCATATTTCTAGCAGTGAAAGCAACATTTGTACATAATATAATATCTCCAAAATTATTTATCTCATTTGCATCTTCATTTTGTGAATCTACCAATAACATGTTACTTTTTTTTATTCGCATTAGGTATGTTGAGACAACATATGTTGATTGCTTGGCTATATCTGATACAAACCGCTGTTGTTTTCCAAATCCAATAGAACAGTCCATGTGAAAATGTGAGTATCAGTATCAAAGGATATATCCAATAATGTATCAATACTATCTAGCATAATTATTTCACACAATTGATTATCTCTATTATAGTCTAAAGTCTTTTCATCTATAAAGGTCAACAATATGTTAGTGTAAGTGCCAGAAATGGCATCCTAACCATCGCCTAAATCACATCTGAACTTATCATCGACAACCCGTTGTAGACTTGTTTATGCGTGTGGAACTACTATCTTGAATTGCTGGTACATTGGAGTCGCTTGCCAAATGGTATAGCATTAGTAGCTATGGTAGATTTGACATATATGAGCATTATTTGTGTGTTCTACGATAGGTAAGATATCATAGCAGTAATCATATGATTTTATTTTTATTGTTATAGCACTTCAATTTTTAAAAAAAAATAGGATAAGCCAATTAGTGTGCTATGGTAGTTCCTTTTACAATAACAGTTATTTAATGTTGTACTACATTTCGTTATAACATTGAAATATGCTGTAATAAAATATGCGATAACTAATTTTCATTGCTATATATTACTTTATAATATTTTTGTTGTTTATATATATATATATATATATATATATATTTGTATAGCTATTTATTGTTGTTATAGAATTCAATTCTGTTTTGCATAATTAAAATTGAATTACTTGGCAAAAGCGAAAAATTCATTCAACATAATATAAGTTTGGTTCTAATTCTACATGACACAAGTTTGAAAACAAAATACATTCAACCTACATGACAAAAGTCTCAACCAAAATACTTAAAGACAAATTATAGTTAAGCTAGTCAGATTGTTCTTGATGTAACTTCACTTCGTTAAAAATCTTCATTGCATATCTTTGAACGAATTTCTCTCCCACTCTAATTCTCTTTACCAAATTTTTATACTTATGAACCCTCTAGTCTTTGCCTTTTTACAATCAGAAAATTGTTCACCTTCATCTTCTAATCCTTATTTTTTTGTCACAAAAAAGAAAAGAAGTTACTTTATACTCTTAAAAGAGAAACCATAATAAAAAATTCCGGAAACTACAAAAAGTTGTGCAGCTTGGTTTATAGAACCATCCAAGATATAATATGTGAGCATCTTGCCTAATCATAACAGTGTATCAAACTTACTAGTGCGCAGACTTCATACTTTATGGGCTCAGAATATGAAACCAGGATTAACAGCATACCAATGAAACTATCTAAAATATGGATGGCATCTTGAGCATCCCTCGAGTCTTCAAAATCAAGAAAACCATAACCAGGTGGTCTTGAAGCAACTCAAACACTGTACACACACATAAATACAATGATTGTAAATGCAAATCACAAAATTTTCATCATGTAAACAAAATATTAGCTAAAGGAATAAATTTTTACCTCCAAATAACTCAATAGACACTAAATTCATCCTCGAGTTCACGCTCAGTAACTCGCGGATCCAAATTACCCATGTAAGTGTGACATTTTTTTGATTAGTTACCTGCAAAAGTAACTCAATGTCACAAAATAGCTTGATTTCAACTAATTTCGGTCAACAAGATCGAGTGGGACGGATTTATTAGAGATTTGTGTGTAGACTGAGGAGAATCTAAAAACCAAAAAAAAAAACAAAAAGATGAGGAGAATCAAGTAGAGAGGAAAAAATTCCAAGCATGCGTAGAGGTTGAGTAGAGGGAAATCGAAAACTCTAAGCTAAAATGAAAGAGAAGAAGAAAAAGGAAATTGTGGAAAAGGTTAAGGTTTATGAAAAAAAATCCAAAACATTTTGTAACGCCTTGACAATCGCCTTAATAGGCCCCATTTCCTCTATGGGCCCGTGATCCCACCTTTCCTGGCCCGGTGATTAATATGCTACGTTCAGAAGGTTTTAAAGACTTGTTTACCGACCTTGCAAATCACCACGCGATCTGTCCCCATGTTTTATCTTCACTCACATGGTTCCAGGAATTAACTACCGAAAGGTCATCCATTCTTCAACTACTCCAACTGAAGCACGCTTAACCTAGGAGTTTTCTCTGGACAAGTGACCGAAAACATAAGTGCACTTTGATGACATAGCTAGCCAAATTAATTCTTTAAAACCTCTCTGAGATAAATTGAACAAGTATGGACGTCCCCTATTAGGATGTACTATTAAACCAAACTTGGGATTTTGCACCACCACATACCATAATTTCTAAAACTGGGGTGCTATAATTCACCCCCACTAACAAACCACAACGTACTTGTTGCGCACCAAGATCGCCACCCCGACAGTTTGTTCCCTTTTGTCTCCACACACGTCTGTGTTTGGCTCTGATACCACTTGTAATGACTTGGTCGTCGTCTTAATGGGCCCCACATCCTTTTCAGTCTCGCTGGCCCACCGTTCTAGCCCGACGGTTGGTACACTACGTCTGATAGGTTTTAAAGACTTGTTTACCGACCATGCTAATCAGCACGCGACCTCTCCCCGTGTTTTGTCCTCACTCACACAGTTTCAGGAATCACTTTCGGAAAGGTCACCCATCCTTTAACTACTCCAGCTCAAGCACGCTTAACCTTGGAGTTTTCTCTGGACAAGTGACCAAAAAGATAAGTGCACTTTGGTGACATAGGTGGCCAAATCAATTCTTTTAAACCTCTCCACATGCACCACCATATATCATATTTTTGAAAATGGGTGTTGCACACTTTTTAACATTAAAAGTTAAAGATCGTGGGCCATAGGATTAATCTCATACCAATGGTTTTAGATTGTGCCTGCTAATTGATCCTACTAATCCATTTTCATTGGTTGTTTTTGTTCAAAATATTCACTGATTTTTTAAAGTATTTATTTTTAAAAAAATTACAATTATGAAAATCTTGTATATTTTCTAATTCATTTACTGGTTATTAGAAATTATAAAAAATAATTTAAGATTTCTTTCTAAAATAACCCATTGACATTGGTCAATGAGTGAAATCACCCACCAATTTCTCTCTTCCAAACTCTCTCCAAATTACCCTTAATTCTTCACATAATTTCAAAATGCCATTACTTTTTTGTTTTATTTTTTAAAAAAAAATTTCAGCAAAACATAAAATTACAAAAATATTTATCTAACTTCAATATTTACCAAAATGTCATCTTCTTCAATTCTACCAGCAACTATTACCAATTAACATCAAAGCTCTACATACTCATGGATCTAACCATTTTTGAACTCTTATTGCTTATTCACAATCTTCATACTCATTTTCTCTCAATATCTCTTCATTTCTATCCATAAATCTCTCTAATTATCATTTTAACATTTCAAAATTCTTAAAGGTTTAATTTTTTGGTGCATTCAGCAACTAAAAGTAACAATTAGCGGTTTAATTTGACATTCTAGGCATCTAAATAAGGTGAATATAATCCCTAACTCAAATCTAGCTAATTTTTGCATATTTCAGAAAGTTGCAAAGAGTAGACTTTACGTGAAGCCTGTGTTATATGTAGACTCCACTTGAAGTCTGCAAGTCAACACATAAGTTAATTTTTCATTTGACTATTTTATAGATTCGGAGAGTAGACTTTAGGTGAAGTCTGTACAATCTTGATTGAATACAATTAAACGATTACTTCACTTGAAATCTGTTGAAAACTAAGTCAGTTTTGCAATTGACTCAAAATTTAACTTTTAAGTAGACTTCGCTTGAATTTTGCGGAAAACACGCAAAATTCATTTGAAGTCTCCATTTCTTAGAGGGGTTATTTTTGAAATTGACCAAAATTATGATTATTTGACCCAAAAAAAAAAACTGGAAATTTGTGTGAAAGTGCAAACTTCACATGAAGTCTTCTTAAATTCTGAAGACTTCATGTGAAGTATACGTTTGATACTAATTAATGGACCTCACGTATGATTTCTGCAAAATTAATAAAACGAAAAAAAATTATAAAATAAGGTAGACTTCAAGAGAAGTCTACTATATTTTCGTTGAAGACTTCAGGTGAAGTCTACTTTGTCAGAGACTTCACTTGGAGACTTCTGTATTTAAAATCAAACTTAGTCAATTGCAAAAGTAACATCTGTCTTATAGAGTAGACTTCACCTGAAGTCTACTACATTTTGTGAATATTACTATTTTGAAACAAAACTAAGTAGAATTAACGTGAAGTCTACGAATAAATTTTTTTGTTATGGGTAATTGCAAATATAACCTTCTAAAATATAGACTTCAGGTGAAGTCTGTGTCTGAAAAGCCAACATTTAGTAAAATGTAGAAATAACGTATGGAGACTTCAACTGAAGTCTACTATTTACCTCCGTAGACTTCACCTGATGTCTATTATATTGTTAAGTAGACTTCGAGTGAAGTCTTTGCCAATAATGTGTAGATTTCAAGTGAGTCTCTGTTGGTTAAGTTTTTAAAATTGATTTATTTTGATTATTAACGATACTTTTAGCTATTTCTTTGGTACTAATATTGTTTATATAATGTTTTGCAGGAAAATGGTTCAGTTACATGTTGTTTATGAAGAGTGGGTAATGAAAGACTTGTATTGGCATTTTGAGGTCGATAATTGTAAAGGAGGAAGAATGTTATTTATAGAGTATGGTTGTACACATGGTGAACTTCTTGGATGGTACACGATGATTACAATATGGACATTGAAACCGATATTGTAGAGTTAATATATGCACTTCCAGATTCAATGTTGCAAGAAATGCCACCTAACAGTCTTCCTTTGCACGTCACAAATGATAGACAAGGCGAAGACAAAGATCTAGTGGAAGATGACGTGAAATACGAGTCTGATGGTGAACCCGAAGTTTACATGGACAGTGGAGATTATAGTATATATGGGAAAGTAAAAGACAGAGACAAAGATGAAACACTTATTGGGAACAAGGATTATGTTGATCAAGAGACAAATCACAAAACATGTATGTCATTGTGATTGAGGAGTATACTATTAAAATTCAATTTCCATGCATACAAGTCAACGAAAGAACTCTTTGTAGTAAAATGTTGTGTTCATGAGTGTAAATGGAAGGTTAGAGCGAATGTGACGAATGCAAGGAACACATTTTGGGTGTCAAAATTTGTGAACATTCATACATGTTCTGTGGCAGAACAATATGCTCACTTCACACACCATTCGTCAAAACATATTGGTAGATTATTTGTAGATAGTTTTGGAACAATCGATGGGATCACACCAAAGAATATCGAAGAGTCAATGAAGACAATGTATGGTTTGAAGTTGGGTTACACTACGTCGTACCAATCATTGATATACACCAAACAATTGAACTGTGGGACAGTAGAAGATGGTTATGGTAACTTGCCCACTTATTTGCATCTAACCCAAGAATCGAATCTGGGAACTATTACAGGGCTTGAACTTGATGATCAGAATAAATTTAATTATTTATTTATTTTGTTTCAGGTCTCGATGGCTGGGTTTATTTCTTAGAAGAGTCATTGTGGTTGATGGATGTCATTTAACTAGGAAGTATGGTGGAGATGGTAGCAACGACACAAGATGGTAACTTTCAGATATTTCCATTGGCATTTGGTATTGTAGACAATGACAATGATGCTTCATAGGAATGGTTTCTTACCAATTTAGGTAGTTGTTATTCACACCATTTTTCTTTGGTACTAGTTTTTGATAGGCACACCTCCATAAAGAATGCGTGCAGCACAGTTTTTCCTTAGGTAACATGAGACATATGTTACTATCATCTTCAGAGTAACATAGTGACCAAGTTTAGAGGAAAACAACTCTTGTATTTGGTCCAAGTAGTGGCATATGCGTACATTCTTGTTGACTTCAACTGATACATGGACGAAGCATATAAACCCCACCCTTGCTCAGTACTTAGTAGACACAGACCCGAAGTTATGGTCACGTGTTCATTTCCCAGGTGACAGATGCAACATTCAAACGAGCAACATCGCAGACCCAACGTCGATATGGATATCCACAAAGTAATCCAATGCATGTTGCCAACATTCAACGAAGCCTAAATGTTGTCCACTTCAACTCCCCACGTTTTGTCATTGCGGTAATATGATGGCTCTTCCCCTGAGTAGTATTCAAGTGATCCACCAGGTAAGCATCTCCGTGTCCCATTTGGGTTGCCTAATCTGGTATCAATTATGCAAATTCGACTAGACCAAAACCATTCAGGATGCTTTGTTGTATCAAATAGGCAATAAAAAAAACAAACCAGTCAGTTAGAAGTCTACTAATGAAGTCTAGTAAATAAGTCTACAAATGAAGTCTACCGTGTCTTTAAGGCAGTCCTGAGGGGTTTTCATGATCTTGGACCATTCCATAACATAACCTTTCACCTTCTTTTTCAGCATGTAGTCCATGTAAACTCAAAAGTTTTAATATACAAGATTTGAAAGTTCGATAACATAGTCAATAGTAAAGTAAATGTGACAACTTACGGTTCTTGTTTCATTCTTGTTGTTCATTGATCTACTTTAACACTGTCTACGGGTGAGAAAGGATCATAACCACCAACTGTCTTGTTTGGGATAATTCCCTTGACTGTGTTGTTTTCTTGGAATGAACTCAGCTATGTAGGAGCTAGCTTTTTGATCCGTTCAGTCTGATCACGTATCTTTTTTTGTACAATTTTGGTTTTCTTCTCTTGCTTATTCTACTGAACAAGTTTAAAATCGATATTGGGGAGTTTCCCATCTAGCAAGACAACACTTTGTTCAGCTACAACATTTGCACTCTCGCTTGGAAGACTATTATCTATCTGAAAATTTGTTTTTAGGCACACAAAGTTACAATTTTATATATAAAATATTCATACTACATTGAGTTCACATAATATGCAAAGAAACATTAATAAGAAACCAACAACAAAAATAGAAACATATTTGAAGTTCAAAATACAGCAAATATAACACAACAACTAGATGTGAAGAAAACTACTTTGATGATTTCTTTGAATTACAGAGGCGGTTCCCGTCGGCACTCAGAAGAGATGAGAGGTCACGAATGGAGAGAGGAGGAGGCAAAGGTGTAAGGCCACCTTTATAGAATGCACAGAGATATTGCGGTGTTTGAAATTGTATGGTGATGCTTTAGGGCAAGTCATAAATTTCAACAAGTCTGATGTAACTTTTGGGAAGCAAATTGATGCACTTACAAGAAGGATTTTGGGTCTATACATCGGAGTGACGAATGTGAGTGGTGATGGCAAGTACTTTGGATTGCCGGAGTGTCTTAATGGCTCAAAATAGGAACTCTTAGCTTTCATCACAGAACAATTAAATAGTAAACTGAGTTGATGGTATGTAGAGACATTATCCCTCGGTGGGACAGAAGTCTTGATTAAATATATGGCCCTCTCTTTATCGGTTTACACCAAGTCTTGTTTAAGGATGGAAGCATACATGAAACATGATTGGATTGGAGCAAAAAGGATGGGCAAAAGAGATTTGGGGACTTGATGTCGACCACTTAGCCGATGGTCGTGGTCGAGGAAGCATAAGGTTGGCCGCGGATTGACCAACTGTCCGATGGCCGCTGCCCCACGAAGAAAAAGACAAGGCCATGACCACCTGTCTGACGACCGCGTCCAACCTGGCTCACTTGCAAATTGGCTTTGACCATGACCTGCTACCGGAAAGCCCTGTCCAATGCAATACAGCAGGATGTGAAGGCTGTGACCTGCAACTCAAGGTCTTGTCCGACACCACTCAACGGATCGCAAAAACACGCGACCAGCCGTCTGATACACGTACCCGATGACATCCAACAGATCGCCAACGATTGCGACCAACAGTCCAATCCACACGTCCAAGGCCCATGCGGTTTGTGAAGCTCTCGACCAAGCTTCTCAACCTACTACCCGATGGCCACGAACCACACTTTGACATTTGGACAATTTTATGGTGACCCTGTTTATCCTGGATTAACCTGGTTTGGTTTTAGTGATTTCAAAACCCTAATCCCAAGGGGTATAAATACATGAAAGAAACATAACTTTAGACAATCAAGCCTTTAATTTTGATCACTATAGTTTTTCTTAAGTTTTTGCTTTGTTTTGCTCCAAGAACATTGGAGAAAGATAAAGAAACTTTGAGATCCATTTGAGTGATTCATTATTGGATCATCTCTTTCATTAATTGAAGAATCTCTTCTCTATTTCTCATCTCTTTTTCATTATGTTCATGGTTTCTTGTGTTTTGATTTGCGATTTCAATATGTTGATTAGTGAGTAATCTCTTAGAATGGTTTAGGTTGTGGCTAGATCTAGGGTTGGGTAATGGCTCAATGATGCTTAGGTTGTAGTTTCCTCCTATTTAGGTAGTCTGAATGCTTAATTCTTCTTGATCACTTGAATTTTGATGTTAGGAAAATCATCGCCCGAGAGGTGTTTGATGAAATTTCCGAAAGCCTATTTTAGGGTTTTTTTTCCATAGCCTTCTAGAGAATGATACTATGGGGTTCAATGGTCTTTGTGAACTTGATTTTAATGCATTTTAGGCATTTGATTAGACAAATGAGAGTTTAGTCTTAGTATTTTCTTAGAATAGTGATTAGTGCCATGAGAGTGGGCTAGTTAAGCTTGTTTGATGTGTTTCATGCCCTAGGCTGAGCTTGATTGTATCCTTGTTGCATCATTTGCTCCATTGCTCTTCCCAAAAATTGATTTGCCATTTCCTAAGCCATTCGTTTGTTTGATCTTGATTGTTGCTAGTTGTTTCTTTTGCTTTGTTTGAGTTGTTGCTTGTTTAATCTTGTTTTGCATTGTTAGTTTGGCTAGTAGTAGTTGTATTTTCTTTGTTTCTTGTTTGATGTTTGGTATCTTGTTTAGTTTAAGCTTGTTTTTGGTTTCTTTGATTTTCATTCCACTTTCTTTTGATTCTCTCCAGCTTAAAATTGAGTCTTCTCATTCCTATAGTTGCGAATCTAAGTTCTCTGTGTAATCGAACCTCAAGTGCATACAGTTACAAATATGTAGTGCATTTGTTGATTTTAATTGTGTTTGCTGCAACAAATATAACACTCATCAATTTGGCGTCGTTGCCGGGGAACTAGGCATTTGCCAATAGGATTTAGATTCTTGTTGAGACTAGAGTTTTATTTTCGTTTGTTACTAATTTTTGTCTAGTTTTTTGTTATTTTGTGTTTGTTTTAGAGTTGTATGCAAACTCGAAGTAGACAAGTGGAAATTCTCGACTCTAATTCGGACGTGTTAGCACTTGAAAGATCAAATAGAAGATTTGCTAACGAAAAACGCGCCAAAGAAAGAGAAGATCACGTTAGATGCCTAGGTATGGAGAATTAAGGTGATCAACAGCCGATTAATGAGAATGTGCCTCCTTCAATGGGTAATGTCAATTGTATAGGAGCTCAAAACCGATCTCTGGATTTTGACCAAAATGGTGAGCCAAATCTTAGGGAAGTTCGATATGGCATTCCTACTCCAACCATAGACGAAAAGAACTTTGAGGTCAAGTCTAGTTTGATCAATAGAAGACCCTCTTGATCATTTGGATCGCTTTGAAAGGTTGTGTAGGACGGTTAAGATGAATGGTGTGCATGAATAAGCCATTAAGATGATCTTGTTTCCATTCTCTCTTGGGAACAAAGCTTCACAGTGGGAGCAAAATATTTCATCTGAGTTGGTCTCAACTTGGGATATGGTCAAGAAGGAATTCATCACCAAGTTCTATCCCAAACAAAATACGGTCAAGCTTAGAAACGACATCTCAAGTTTCAACCAAAGGAGTAATGAGAACCTCTATGAAACATGGGAAAGGTTGAAGGAATACACAAGGAGCAGTCCACATCATGGAGTATCCAAGGAGAGTTTATTGGGTATCTTCTATAGAGGGACTCTAGAGCACTATAGGCGAGCTCTAGACACAGCTAGTTATGAGAGTTTTGCTAGTTTAACTGCAATTCAAGGAGAGCAATTGATCGAGAACTTAACGCAAAGTGAAGCCTGTTATGGTGGTGAGTATGACCGGAGTGTGAGAGATTCTGATCACGATAACCAACAGTATAAGGAGCTCAACGACAAGATCAACAAGTTGAGCAAGAATTTTCTTGTGAATCAAAAAGCAGTGAACTATATTGGAGAAGTTGGTAATGGACAACAATGTGTTCAAGAGCTAGTTTATGAAGGTAGTGAGGTTGTACAAGAGTGTAACTACTTGGAGAATCAAGGAAACTACCAAAACATTTACCAAGGGAACTACCAAAACCGGCCCTATAATCCAAACTATGGGAACAACAACTTGTCCTATAGGAACAACACTGTTGAGAACCCTCAATACCAACGTTATCCACCAAGACCACCTTAAGCGAATTTGTTTCATCCATTTCAACCAAGGCTTTATGGAAACCAATCTCAAGGCCAAGGGAATCAATGGCGCCCTCAAGGTGGATATCAACAACCAAATGTTACAAATCCGAGCCTTTACAGACCATCGAGAGTTGACAACTATCCTAGGTCTCAAATTAATGAAGAAGTTGATATGAAAGCTATGTTGAAACAAATCGTTGACGATAAAAGATCGTACGAGATGATTTTCTTATCTTAATAGGAGAAAGGAACCTCAAACTCTCCTCTTACCTTATCCTAAGAAGACGTCTCTTGTGTCCTTGGAGAATATCAAGTTCGAACATGGAGAAGCACCCAAACCCGATAGTACCAATGTTGCTTCCCCATCAAGTGTTCCATCGGATATAATGGCTTTGCTCGATTGGGAGATTTCACCACTTGACTTCCCTGCTAAGACCAAGAAATACAAGGCATTTATCACCATTATCAACAACCAAGTGAAGATAATTAATTAGCTTGGATGGGTGAAGAGAAAGATCAAGACACTTACAGGTTACAAATCGGATGAGGACAAAACCGAGGGACAAAACGAAGAACAAGTTTTCGGGGAACAAGTTGTTGAGGAGAATGTGGATGGAGCTATTGCTGGACAACCACAAGATGATGGATGGTATAAGATCAGTCACGACCCTTATGCCGATGAGACATATGGCCACATTCCTCGTTAGTTAAGGTACCAATCTCCACTTTGTACATAGTTTTTCATTTGCATTTTTGCTTTTGTTGTTGAGGTTTCTCTTCTTTGTGCCTATTTTCTCACCGAGATGGTGAAAAGTAAGTTCGGGGTAGAAGACCTAGTTTCTGATGTCGTTTGAGTTGTGTTGTTTTACATTTCTTGAGTCATTTTTTCGTTTTTGCATATAAATGTTTTTTGAAAAAAGCACAAAAATAAGCATGTAGTTTGCATTATCATTTCATTTTATGATCTAGTCTCTAGAATCATTTAGGATTGCATGGGAACAATGATGTAATTGCCATGTTAAGCTAGATGATTCATTTGCTATGTTCAATGCCCAAGTTAATAATTGTTTGATGTATAACTTGCTAGTTGAAATGTAAGATCGAACTTTGCTTGGAATGCTTGATTTTAGGTTCTCCTTGATTGAAGCATGCTTTGATTTGATGCCTTACCTTATCAATTTGAAGCTAATATTGACTCATAATTAGTGTGCTATGCATTGCATTTGAACTTGTGGATTTACATATACATACTTGGGTCTCTTATACCATTTTACCACTCTTGTGATCCAAGTAGCTAATTCATTATATGGATTACTTTCCACACCCTTAGCCTAGCCTTCTTTCAAGCCATTATATTTTGTGTTTGTTTAAGGTCTATTTTCGGAATGAGCTTGGTAGAAAGTGTTAGGTTTGAGCCGACAAAGGTAGCTTCTCATGTAGTTTCGGATTCACACTTTTTGAACCGGATAGGACTAAGTGGGAAGTTGATCTTGGGTGAGAGTGTATGTGTTCATTGAGCTTAAAAGGATTTATATGCAAAAGGTTGAAAAAAGGGATCGAAATAATAAGTTATGTTCAAAGGAAAGAATAAGAGAGAAAGGGTAATGTAAAGTGAAGATAAAAAGGTCTAGTAAAGGGTTTTTGGAAGCAATAATTTGTTTAGTATTTCAAGGGATTGAAAAGGAAGTTGAACCATAAGTTTTAAGGAAATCCAAACCCGCTAGATGTCCAGTACGTTAAACCCATCTCCTTAGAATGTTAATGAAGCAAAGAAGTTAAAAGTTAATCCAAAAAGGTTTGAAAAAGAGTGAGAATTGCCTTGTGAGAGAAGGTTAGAAGAATATGATCATTGGAATTAGTATAGGTTTGGGGTTAAGTTTGATTTTGCATAGGTGGGTAGATGGGAGTCTACTTTTGTATTCATAGATTGGCTTAGACCTTTAGCATTCTTCTAAAGCTTATTTCATTCTTGAGTGATCCTTGCATTTGAGCATATTGAGCCCTATGGATGAAGAAATCAGTTTTATCTCTTGACATTTCCCTTAGCCAAACAAGTTCATTGAATGTGCATAGTATGATTCATCGTTTGGAACTTAATGAAAGATTTGGTGGATTTGAATGCATGTGTAGATTGAGGTTGGATTTAAGTTGAGTTGTAATGAGTATGACTAAGATTTTTGAGTAAACTTGCTTATCTTACATCTTAGAATTGCTAACTTGGTTATTGAGCTTAACATTGCATCTTCATAGTTTTGGCTTTGAGTTCCCACTCACAACCTCTTCTCCTGGATCGTAGTTTGTTTGCTTGAGGACAAGCAAAAGGCAAGTGTGGGGGAGTTGATATATGTCATATTTAGCATGTTTTTCATTGTTGTCTTGCACCAATTTCATTCATATAGTTGCATTTAGTATCATTTTAGATTCACTTTGTGTAGAATTATACATTAGTGTCTTTAGGTCTTCCATATACATAGTTTCGTGTTTTTCGGTCTTTTTAGGTGATTGGAGACTTCAACAATGAGGTTTGGAATTTAAAGATGGAAGCATGCATGAAAGAGGATTGAATAGAGCAAAAAGGATGGAAAAAGGAGATTTGGGGACTTGATGTCGACCACTTGGCCGATGGCCATGGTTGAGGAAGCATAAGGTTGGCCACAGCTCGACCAACTGTCCGATGGTTGCGGCCCGACGACTAAAAAGACAAGGCCACGACCAACTGTCCGACGGTCGCTTCCGACCTGCGAACTGACCTTGACTGCGACCTACTACCTGAAAACCTTGTCCGATGCAATCCAGCAGGACGTCAAGGCCACGACCTGCCACCTGAGGCCTTGTCCGACGCCACTCAACAGATCGCAAAAGCACGCGATCAGCCGTCCTACTCACGTACCTGATAACATCCAACGGATCGCCAATGATCACGACCAGCAGTCCGATCCACAAGTCTGAGGCCCATGCGGTTTTTGAAGATCTTTACCAAGCTTCTTGACCTGCTATTCAACGGCCACAGACCACACTTGACATTTTGGACAATTTTATGGTTTGGCCCGGTTTGTCCCGGGTCAACTTGGTTTGGTTTTAGTGATCTCAAAACCCTAATCTCAAGAGGTATAAATACCCGGAAGAAACATAACTTTAGACAATCAAGCCTCTATTTTCGATTTCACTATAGTTTAATACTTCATTTTTGTTTATTATTAGATTTTGTAATCAAAATTATAAGCATACAACAATAATTACTATTTAAATTTTAAAGTATATATATATATATAATTAAGAAGAAAACTCCACATGAAGTCTTCTCATGTAACTAGAAGACTTCATCTGAAGTTTTCTGTGAGTAGATTTCATGTGAAGTCTACAATATCTTGCGAAGGGTATATACATAATTACGTTTTCTGGTTTTTTGTTTGGTCATTAAGGAAAAAAATTATAAATTCAATACACTCATGGTTTACTTTTGAAAATGAATTCAATTAGGGTATATTTTTGCATTTAAATTAGGTTTTTGAGTCATTTTTGTAATTTTCCCAATAATTTAATATATACTTTGAGTATATTGAGATATAAACTATAGATGAAAGATAAAATTCATAGACTTAATATGTTTTATACTTTGTATACTTTATACTAAATAAAATTTTATGTTCTGATAAACTTTCCAAGAGTTTATTAACAACAAATTAATAATCAATTTAATAAATATATATAATTTGTGTATATGAAGTGTATGTGTAAATATATCCCTAAATCTAACTCCTAAATTCTAAATCTCTAAATTCCGAATTACAATTTTATAACATATATTTTAAATTTATTTCTAGAATATATTATAATATTCAGAATTTATTGTTATAACATTATATTATATGTTAGTATTTGTTTATGCGTAAACAAACAATTGAGAGTCGAATAGCTTTTATTCGATTTAACAAATAAATACAAGGAAATTGGTATTAATGTCTGCCAAGAACCAAAATGGTTTCTCACTCTCTTGAACTCGAGCCAACTGGTTCTTGAGTGATTGTAGAAGAGTTGGTCTGAGTCCTCATTCGTGACTCATTTTTATAGGTGTTTTCCTCCGTATTTCCGGAGAATATTTTGATTTCTTTATCACAGTTGGATTAGACGATGTCTCCATCTTCTTTATTGCGTTAATCAATCTCCGTGAATTGACAAGATCTTGTTTCCTTAACTAGTTAGTGCGATGATTAATCTTTCCCGGAAGATATCCTTTCCTTTGATGGCAAATGCGTTGATACTGATCCGCTTTCTTGACTTTTGGTCATCTTGTAGAATTTTTTTCTTCTCTATTGGACTTTCCTTTATTGGGCCCAAGCGACTTAGTTCAATCCATCAACAATATTTATTTTTTTACATATGAAAATTTTCTTTCATATATTTAAGTATTGAAATGTATAAAACTTACATGTTTTATATATTAAGTGTATATATGTTGTCAATAGTTTGCTTTTCATATTTTGGTTGACTCTATCGTTACAATTTTTCATTTTCATAAAAAGTCACATTCTTAACAAAGAAAGTGATAAACACTAGAAGAGTTACATCCTCTGTCTGTGAAAATCAACAATTAATCACCTTTCAATTCAGGTAAATACGTTCTCCGACGACATGATTACAACTGGAACTTCTGTTGCTTACATCAACGACAAATTCAAGCAAAGAAATTAGAATCAAGAGACAAAACCAAAAGAAATCAGCTGAATAAGAAATACGTACCTTTGATTCGCGAAATTAAGGATTTCGACGAGGTATGTGGCCACGTATACGGTGAACAACATAGGTTGCTAGTTTAGTTAAGGGTTTTCAGCACCGATATCCGGCCAAAAGTTTCGATTTCGTGGGTTAATATCATATAACAATTATTTTTATATCTATTATATTAATCCGGATTCTATTACCCCTCTTTTCACGAGTTTAACATTGATTTTTTTCATAATAACATCGTTTACCCTTGATTTTGTTCATTTTATCCCAATTCATTAATGACAATTTGGTCTTTTACTAGGTTTTACCCAGAAAATTAGTGAATTATCCGAATTCTAATCTGATATTTTGTATGATTAGACAAAAATATCATTTTGTTAATCAGATATGACATAATTTTCTCTTCGAATATAAATTCATTAATGGTGTTTACGTTTTTCAATACTTTTGACTCGAATAATCATTGGATATTCGAATTATAATTTGATTTATCCAATTTACCTATGGATAATCCATCTAAAATTCGGATCTCACCATTCTTTTTTTCCTATTTTACTTATAATAAAAGTAAATTTTCCATATTTAAATCACATACTCGAAAAAGATAACTTCAAATCTTTTAAAAATATATCATATCATCAAAAAATCATATCTACCAAACCCCAATATTAACCCTAATTGTAATATATATATATATACTCCATTATTCTTTCACCCATAAAGTTCCTAGGCTGGTAAACAGATGGGAACGAGCCGCTTTCCTAAATATGCGATTTACCGATGAACTACACCTCTGAAACTCGATAGGCAAACTGATATGAAAACTAGACCATTGGGGCATTCCGACAGCATGTTTATCATATTTTGAGTCCTTCTAATTTGACAAGAAACTGCTTCTGAACACTGACAATCGAAAATTTACTTTCAGAAGATATATCTTGGGAAAACCACCATAACTTTCAAAACACAACTCCGAAAGCAATTTTGTTTTCGGCTACGTAGAGGTATTAGGGTTAGTAAAGTGTACACAAATTTTGTTTCATTATGAATTGTTTTCCTCTTCCGTTTCTGCTTTTTCTTTCAGGCGGTCTGATCATATGGCGTTTAAAGTTTTAGGAATCCTAATATGATACATAATTCTTTTATAGATTTAACCGATAAGGTAAGTATTTTTAAATTTTTTTGATATTTGATGCAAATAGAATTTCTAATTTGATATATGTTCTAATATGGTAAAATTATAAATTTCGTTTTGGAGGAACATGTAAGTCGTTTTAATAACATAATAGAATTTACGTAAATATATATTTTTAAATTTGTTATAAATTTTAAGTTTTTGTTTTGCAGGATAAAACTATTATAGTATTTACTGTGGGTTAATTACATGTAAGTTTTTTAGAAAAATCAATATTGTATATGTTTTACTTTAATTAAGATGAATTACACCTTTGAAAGTGGATCAGCAAACTAATATGAAAACTAGACCATTGGGGCTTTATAATAGTATATTGGTAATCTTTTTGGGTCTTTCTGGTTAGACAAGAAACTAATTTTGAACATTGACAATCGGGAATCCGCTTTCAGAAGATGTGGCTTGGAAAACCCATCATAAATTTCGAATCACAACTGCGAATGCAATTCTGTTTTTGGCTACGCAGACATACTAAGGTTAGCAAGGTGCACACTAATTTTTGTTTCATTATGAATTTTTTTCCTCTTCTATTTCTGATTTCTTTTTCAGGAGGTCTGATCAGATGATATTTAGAGTTTTACGGATCTTAATATGATTCCTAATTTGAATTCAACCAATAATGTAATTCTCTTTAAAAAGTTTATGGTACTTGATGAAAACAAAATTTCTAATTTGATATATGTTTCAATATGGTAAAATTATAAATTTCGTTGTGTAGGAACATGTAAATAATTTTAATTTCATAATAGAATTTCTGTGTATATATATATATATATATATATAAAATTTAATTTTTTGTTTTGCAGAATAAACATATTATAGTATTTCCCAAGAGTTTAGAACATGTAAGCTTTTTAAATTTTAAATATTTTATATGTTTTAGTTTAATTTTATTTTATAATAGAATTTTTAATGATAAATCTATTATGAACCGTTGCCTTAAACATTATTTACCGATGATTTACACCTCTGAAAGTATATCGGCAAACTGATCTGAAAACTAGATTATTGGGGCTTTCCAACAGTATATTGATAACCTTTTGGGTCCTTTTGGTTTGATAGGAAGCTGCTTATGAACATTGACAATCGGGAATTCGCTTTAACAAGATGTGTCTTGAAAAAACTACCATCATTTTTGAATCACAACTCCAGATGCTATTCTGATTTTGGCTACACAAAAGTATTAGATTTAGCCCCTGTTCGAAATCTCGGCTGAGTTGACGGAAACTCAGCCGCAAAAACGCTCCTCAGAGCTCTACTGTGACGATTTAAGGCAATTCAGCTAAAAACTCTGAAATCTGAAAAAATCAAAGATTTTTAATGATTTATGTAAGAAATCGAGTATTATGACTAAATCTATAGATGTTATATCATAATCTATAAAGAAAAGCATAAGAAAACGATGTAAAAAAGAAGAAAACGATGGAAGAAAAACAGAGGTGCCGCTACTAGAGTTAAGGAAAGGAAAAAGATGACCTTTAAAAAGTCTCTTTTGCCTTTCATTTATGTTATAAATAAAATAAATGACCCAAGATATGGTCTCAGGGAATCGAACCCAAGACATTTGCATCAAATTCCACGTTTATTACCATTGCATCACATCAGTTTTTAAGTTAAAATTTACAATTAATAATATATAATACTTAATGTCTAGATAATGTCTTAAAATTAATCCCCGAGTACTCCCCGATTTATTTCTGCATTCCTCAAAACTCGCTATTCGGTACTTGACCGAACGCTTAGTGTAGCAACATTTAGAGCAGAGGATTTAGCAAGGTGCACACAAATTTTTGTTTCATTATGAATTATTTTCCTTTTATGTTTCCGCTTTCTTTTTTAGGAAGTATGATCATATGGTGATTAAAGTTTTAGGAATCCTAATACGATTCTTAATTCTTTTACGGATTCAACCAATATAATTATTTTTAAAATTTTATGATATTTAATGCAAATAGAATTTCTAATTTGATTATGATAAAATTATGTAATTCGTTTTGTAGGAACATGTAAGTAGTTTTAATTTCATAATAAAATTTCCGTAAATATATGTTTTTAAATTTGTTATAAACTTTAATTTTTTGTTTTCCAGGATAAACCGAGTATAGTATTTACCACGGGTTTAAAACATGTATGTTTTTTAAAAATATTTAATATTGTATATGTTCTAGTTTAATGAAATTTAATTTTTTGTTTTGCAATATAAACCTATTACGAACCGCTGCCTTAAAACACGATTTACATATGATCTACACCTTTGAAAGTAGATAAGCAAACTTATATGAAAAATATACTATTGAGGCTTTACAAAATTATGTTGATAACCTTTTGGATTCTTCTGGTTTGATGGAAAACTGCTTATGAACATTAAAAATCGAGAATTCGCTTTAGTAAGATGTGTTTTGGGAAAACCATCATAACTTTCGAATCACAACTCCGAATGCGATTCCGTTTTTGGGTACGCATAGGTATTAGGTTTAGAAAGGTGCACACAAATTTTCATTTCATTATGAATTGTTTTCCTCTTCCTCATCTGCTTTCTCTTTCAGGTGGTCAGATCATATGGCGGTTAGGGTTTTAGGAATCCAAATATGATTCCTAATTANTCTGGCAGTTAGGGTTTTAATAATCCTAATATGATTCCTAATTCTTTTATGGATTCAACCAATAATGTAAGTATATTTAAAATTTTATGATATTTAATGCAAATAAAATTTCTAATTTGATATATGTTCTAATATGGTAAAATTATATATTTCATTTTGCAAAAATATGTAAGTAGTTTTAATTTCATAATAAAATTTACGTAAATAAATATTTTTAATTTGTTTTTAAAATTTCATTTTTCGTTTTGCAGGATAAATTTGTTATAGTATTTACCACGGGTTTAACATGTAAGTTTTTAAAATTATTAATATTGTATATGTTTTAGTTTAATTAAATTTAATTTTTTTAGTTTTGCAATATAAGCCTATTACGAACTGATGCCTTAAAACACGATTTACTGATGAACTATTCCTTGGAAAGTGGATCGGCAAACTGATCTAAAAACTAGACCATTGAGGTTTTCCAACAGTATGTTGATCATCTTTTGAGTCCTTTGGTTTGACGAAAAACTATTTTGGAAAATTGAAAATCGAGAATTTGCTTTTAGAAAATGTTTCTAGGGAAAACCACCATAACTTTCTAATCATAACTCTGAATGGATTCTGTTTTCGGCTACGCAGAGGTATTAGGGTTAGCAAGGTTCACACAAATTTTCGCTTCATTATTAATCGTTTTCCTCTTCCGTTTCCAATTTCTATTTCTGGTGGTATGGCCGTTAGGGTTTTAGGAATCCTAATATGATTTCTAATTATTTGATGGATTCAACCAATAATGTAAGTATATTTAAAATTTTATGATATTTAATGCACATAGAATTTTTAATTTGATATATGTTTTACTATGGTAAAATTATATATTTCTTTCTGTAGGAACATGTAAGTAGTTTTAATAAAACAAAGAGAGTTTCATTTCTATAGGTGTTGCTTGAAAGTTAAGGTGGTTTTTCCAAGACACATCTTCTGAAAGCAATTAAAACTACTTATATGTGTACGTTAAATTTACACATACATATTAAAAAGATGTGTAATACTATTAAACAACATAGACTTGATCTCCCCAATATTGTCTATTATTTGTAATGAATTGAGGAACTTTAAGAAATGCCCTTTTTGATATGCCCCTTTTCAAAAAGTATCCTCTCATACTTATTTCTCTCTTCCAATTTCCAAAGGAAATGGTAAGTTTTGAAAAGGGTCATGTCAAAAACGGCATTTTTGAAATTCCCTCTTTGTAATTTCAGCTTGAACCAAACAAAAAAATTCAGCTTGAACCTAACGAATATTGGGAGGAGCAAGTTTATGTTGTTTGATAGTTTTACTAGTGAAGTTATAGGAAATCAAGCAAGTGATCTCTTAGGCGATTGTTCTCGTGAGGTAATAGAGTTAATTTGATTTTTATTAATTGTTATTCTTTGTTTTTTTTTTTTTTCTTCATCATACTTAGAATATTAAAGTTATATCTTGCAACGTGTAGAGTAAATATCATGAACGATTGCCTCTTGCAATTAGCAATTGGAAAAACTTTCTATTTTCGCTTTATTGTGTAAAATGAAAACATTATCAAAGCCCATGACACATATAAATTGGGAAATGTTTGGTCTAGCACTAAGCTTGAGCTTCTACAAATCCTCTAATGCTAATCTATTTTTGGTTAATATGTATTTTTTAAAATTTATTTAATGCATTTACTATTTGTAATAATTATGTGAATTTGCCCAGAAACAGGTGGCCCAGTTGGCTTGCTCCTGATCTAGCTTGGCACCAGGTGGGGGGTTCAAATCCCGCCAGCTCCAGTGGGAACAATTTGGCTATGGATCGGACCTTTGTCGATCCCATTAGTAGAAAGAATGAGTAAGATTGACAAAAAATAATAATAATTATGATGTGAATTTTAATTTAATCCTTCATGCGTGTATACACGGGTCCACATCCAATTGGAAAGTAAACCGGGTTTCCATCCATTTTTATTTTGTTTAGTATATTTCATATATGATTTAACAAAATATATCCAAATATTTTCAGAAAAAACATAATAATATTCTAAAGTCAAAAGTTAACAATTAAATCATAAAAGATTAGAATTTTGAAAATTATTATCACAGCAACAACAAAAATAATTGAAAAAAATAAAATATGTATACTAACTGGGCAACACCTAAAAAAAAAAGATGTTAATTGGTTGTTGTTTTTAGGATAGTTTTTTGTTTTTTGTTTTTGAAAACTTCTAATCTTAGTCAATCAAGTTTTTGAGAAATTAGTTTTTTAAAGATTTTGAAAAACAGTTTTTACAGCAATTAAACATTTAAGATTTTAGTTTTTCTATTTTCCTTAGAACTAGAGAAACAAGTTTTTACAAAACTCACGGTATTTTATCTAGAAACCAAAAACTAGATTTTTGAGTTTTTGAAAACTAAAATTGATTAACAAAAATTAAAAATAAAAAACTAAAACCAAAAATTGAAAACTAAAACCAAAAATTGAAAACCAAAAACCAAAAATTAGAATCTGAAAACCAAAAACTATCCTTGGGCATATTATCCGAGATCCGATCCGTGATCCGTACCAAAATTTTGGGTACCCGGGATACACAGATTCGGATCCGGGTAATAAAAATTACGGATTCACAGGTACAGATCCATGTAATAAAATTTTTTCTCTGGATATCCGGATCCAATCCAACTTAGAAAATTTAGTGTATTCTTTTTATAATATGTATTACTTCTATTAAATAATTTTAATTCTGTAGGTTCATTTTGAATTTTTGAATCTTAAACTATACGATATTTTTAGGTGTTAATGTTAGAATTTAACATACAAAACAATTATTCAAAATTTTTAATGATAAGCTAATATTAATTATAAAAAAAAATCTTATATTTGGTATTTTGTGAATTTTTTTTAAATTTTTTATAATTTTAATACTATAAATCTTCATATTTATCATCTTTTTATTAAAAATACGATACTATTTTTTTTTATAAAAAGTTATGTAATGTAATAATGGTTTGGATTCGGATATCTGAATATCTGCGGATATTGTATCCCGGATATCTGTATTGTTCGGATCCAGATCCGGGTAATAAAAACATAAATCCCACGGATCCGGGTACCTCAAAAATTTTGGATATTTGATCCATGCCTAAGACTACCAAAAACCAATTCACTATTTATGACCAAATAGTTGATTGATGTAGTTTCAGAGAAGAAAGGAAATAACGTTGGTGTCTCGACCAACGTATTCATTCACAAGTTGTGAAGGAGTGAATTCATGTCACAATAACAATGCTTGGTCTTTCCCTATTCGAATCGAACAACTAGTACTTGAATCCAACGCAGAGGAGATTCAATCCAGCATCTGAAGATGTGTGGCATTCAAGTCAAGATCAAACAAGGATAAAAAATGGAGTGAAAAGTCTAACGGGAAGAAAGACGTGATGAGCAAGCATGAATCAAGACAGAGAGCTGTAGTTGTACGTGACAAACATGTGTCATGAAGAAATGTAAACTATCATAACTTGGGAGGTTTCCATTTTTGTGTGATTTGGAAGAGATTCTAGGTTAAGATGCATGACCTATAAAAAGGTCTGAGAGGGTGTAGAGCCGTCTAAAACTTCTAGAGTTTTTGGGGGAGCTTAGGTTAAGGTTTAAGAGAGAAAAACTCAAGCAAACCATTGTTAAGGTTTTAGTGTTTTCGTTTTGAGTTGGGCAAAGTGTTGTAACCAACTGATATAAGACTTTTGTAGAAAAATTTATATTAATAAAACGAATCAAGCGTTTGGATTGGTGCTTTCCGATCAAAGTTTGCGTTCTTCCCATTTCCATACAATTTTATTTGGTATCAGATCAAATCACCTAACCTAATCAGGTGAGATCCTGCGGAAAGTATGGAAGGGAAACAGCAGCTGGTAACAGTCCGTGAGCCACTTGTTTTGGATCCAAATAACTATGGTCAATAGAAGGTTCAAATGAAGCAAATCATCAAGGGTATTGATGAGGAGGCTTGGGGAGCTGTCGAGGATGGATGGACACCACCGATGGTAAAGAATGGTGAGGACCTTGTACTAAAACCAAGGAAAAGCTGGACAGCAGAAGAAAAGGCTGAATCGAAATACAACTCCAAGGCTCTGTCGGCAATATTTAACACCCTAGCTCCAAATCAGTTCAATCAGGTGCAAGGTTGCAGTACGGCTAAGGAGGCGTGGGACATATTGCAAGTTTCATTTGAAGGAACGTCCAGTGTGAAACAAACAAGGATTGATATGTTAGCCACACGGTTTAAAGCTCTTACGATGGATGAGCATGAGACGATTCAAGCTTTCAGTAGTAGGCTCAATACTCTGTCTCACAAATCTTTGGTATTGGGTAAAACATACAAAGACAAGAAATTAGTTAAGAAGTTTTTGCGCTGTCTTCCGCCCAAATTTCACAGACACAAATCTACTCTGGAGGTAACTCAGAATTCTAACAACATGAGTTTTTCACAAGTAGTTGGTATGATGCAGGCATATGAGATCCAACTCAAAAAAGGAGTATAACCGCATCATGGTAAAGGAGTTGCTCTATTGGTGGACGAGAAACCGAGGCCACAAATGGCTGATCTTAAGGATCAAGTGGGACTGATCGTGAAGAAGCATCTAAGGAAGTTTGAAAGGGGACAGAAAAGAGACAATCGTGTGTTAGTCAGACAGACTCCTGATAAAGCTCAACAGAAGTCTGACAAACAGTCTCTTGAGTGCCAAGGCTTTGGACACTTCAAAGCTGACTGTCCGACAATCAGAAGGAAGATGACTCTGAAATGTTTCGAGTGTCAAGGTTTTGGACATATGAAGCCGGACTGTGTTAGTTCATATAAGTAAAAGGACAAGAATGCTCTTGTGAGTTAGAGTGAAAGTGACACAGAGGATGAGGATGAAAACAATGGTCTTGAGTCTTATTTTGCTAATTTTAGTGTGGTTGAGATGCCAGATGACATCAATGCCATGGGTGGAGGAGAGAATGCAAGTCAAACTCTTGTGAATTATGCTGCTCAGACTTTTGATACTGATGAGGATACAGAAGATGAAGAAGACTTAGGTATGTTGCCTGCTGATGAATTACAGATTGTCTGTAAAAAGCTTATAGAGTTAACAGAAAAGAATACTGTATTGGAGACAGAGAAGGAGTTGTTGAAAGGACGGATTATCAGTCTAGAAACAAAACTTGAGTCTCAAGAAACCAAGAATAGAGAGTTGGAAGGACGTCTGTCGGAACAAATGAAGAATATCAAGATGCTGTCAAAAAGTAAGAAAGATCTTGACAGAATCCTACAATATGGTAGAACTGATAAGGCAAACTGGGGTTTAGGTTACTTTGGTGCTGAAAACACAACAACCAAGACTATTTACATCAAAGAAGGTGACACTAACGAAGCTTCGTCATCACCTCAAGCGGCTAGAGAAGTTTCTTAGAAAATTACTCCAAAGGTAGGACGAGATCACACAACCTTGAGTCAAAATCTGAGGTCAACAAGATAACAACAGGTCCATCTGAATTACCAGATTCTCAGCAACAGAGGTATGGTCAGAGACAGAGGTTCAGTCAACAACAGTGGTTTGGGGAGAAACAGAAGGTTGGTAAAAGACAGTGGTTTAATCAGAATCAGTGGTATGGTCACGAAGAAAACAACCGAAATCAATATCAAGGTCGTCAAACTTTCTTCCTGATTGCTGGTACTGTGGGAAATATGGACACATTAGATCTCAATGCTACAGATTTCAAAGACGTTTCCACTATCTCATCAATCTTCACAAGTATCACAGGGATACTAGACATTCTAACAAAGCATGGGTCAACAAGATGGATCTGTATTGTCAAGTTACATATACAGTTGATCAAAATTCAGTGGTACAGGAACATATTGCTGGTATTTTCATAGTGGTTGTTCGAGGCATATGATAGGGACTGAAGAAAATCTGTTAAATTTCGAGAAGGTGTTAGGAGGAAAAGTTACTTTTGGAGGAGGTGCAAAAGGTGAACTCAAAGGAAAGGGAGATACGGATGGCCCTTCACAACCTAGACTAAGTAATGTATACTTTGTCGATGGTTTAAAAGCAAACCTCATTAGCATTAGTCAGCTGTGTAATATGGACCTTGATGTTACATTCACCAAAATTGGATGCAAGGCATACAATACACAGGGAGTTATTGTTCTTTTAGGGATTAGATTAGGACTCCTGAGAAGAAATGCATGAGTGTTGTGCAAGAAAGTGAAGGAAAGGTGTGGCATCAACGCCTAGGACATATGAATTATCGAACAATGGTGAAGCTCTCGAATCAAGAGGTTGTACGTGGTTTACCTAAATTCCAAAATACACAGGAGTTTGTGTGTGGTTTTTGTAGCATGGAAAAGCAAGTCAAGACCCAACACCAATATGTTCCCGATGTCAAATCCACAACTCCATTGGAATTGGTTCATATGGATCTGATGGGACCAATCCAAGTAACTAGTTTGGGTGGTAAAAGGTATATTCTAGTAATGGTTGATGACTTCTCACGTTATACATGGGTTAGATTCTTGAGGGAGAAGAACGAAATCCTTAACAGCTTCAAAATCCTAGCCTTACAGCTTAAGAATGAGAGAAATGGGATCAAGGCAATACGGAGTGATCATGGTGGGGAATTTCAAAATGCCATTTTTGATCAATTTTGTGGGACTCAAGGAATCAGTCACACGTTCTCGGCTCCCAGAACTCCACAGCAAAATGGTGTTGTAGAACGGAAGAACAAGACTCTGCAAGAAATGGCCAAAGCCATGTTACATGGGATGGTGTGGCAAAGCATTTTTGGGTTGAAGCTATTAACACTGATTGTTACATCACCAACAGAGTGTACATTTAAAAAGGTACGAACAAGACTCCATGTGAACTGTGGAAAGGCAAACCACCAACTGTTAGCTACTTCCACTTGTTTGGTTGTGTCTGCTATATCTTAAATGATAAAGATCAACTTGGAAAGTTCGACTCAAAAAGCGACAAATGTATGTTTCTCGGCTATTCAGGGACTAAACGGACAATGGTGGTTCAAGAAACAGTGAATGTTATCTTTGATAATTCCTCTACACCATTGCTGGAAATTGCTCATTCCACCTCTGAAGAGTAATAACAAGATTTTTAGTCTTGACGTTATCAAATCTATTGTAATACAATAGGTATTGAACCAAAGTGTGTTGTTACACTAGGGATATAGTAAGCCTTTTTAGTTCAAGCACCCTTAGGGTCAGGATTGACAGATTGCAAAACAGAAAATTAAGCAGAGATAGGGCAATACAAATAGAGCAACGAGTATAAAGTAGAGCAAGAAATATAAGCAAGCAAAATAGATGCAAAAAAGATAAGACAACGAACTAAGAAGTTAAGCAGAGGTGAAATCGGGTTTGTAAGGAGCGGGGACACTTAATCCAAGCTGAGCTGGGGTGATCATTCACTCAACAACCTATTTAGGATGATCTCTAGGCAAGATTCACAAATAATCAGAACCACTCTCATGATTTCTAATCCTCTTCCTAAATTGCAACATGAAGAATCAATCTCAATAAGCCTAATCTACACTCTAAACAACTAATCCCTTAGGCTAGAGGAGCATATCCCAATCCTAGGCTCAAACAAGCATTTTCACAAACACCTCATAGGCATGTAATGCAAACATCATACTTTAAGTGGCCAGAATGAAATAAGCCTTAAGCACAACCTAGATTGGAGAGATCTAGCATGGAAGAGCTTGAATGAATGATCAGAATCCCAGTCCTTCAAGGATCTAGCCCCTTTTCCTTACAATCCCTTATGAATTTACTCACTAGTCATGAGCAAAAACACAAGTCTAGAAATTGAAGCTAAATGCATAAGTAGAGAGATGAAGACAGAATGGAAAAGAAGCAAAACTTAAATTCAACTGATCAATCCAAATCAAGCATTCAACAACCAGCAAAAGCGAAAACTCAGAACTTGCTCTCAAAGGAAAAAAAACTGCCCGTCCATGGTTTTGTGGGTGAGAGTAGTATTTATAGCCCAAAACACAAAACCCTAATAAATTAAACAAAGGGAGAAAAAGTCAACAAAAATAGGTCGGTGGCTCAACTCGTTGGTAGGGGTGGCAAGTTGGGCCTTCAGCTTCAGTCACTTCCAACAAGCCCAGCCCGTTGCTCACCAGGCGAGTTCCAGCTTGCAAGTGCTCTAATTTGTAATTTTGGCTTTGTTCTTCTGCTGCACTCACTGGTCCCAGTCGAGTCTGACTGACGAGTTGGACTAATTTAGCATGTGAAATCTTCAGTTTGCAAGGTCTTCTGTTCAGGCGCTTTGTCTTGGGCTGATCCTTGCAGTTATTGTGCCAAATCCACTCCAGAATGCTCTAAAAAGCTCAAAAGTACATGAGATGCTCCAAATGCAATGTGTATGCATAATGAATGCAATGCAAGCCTAAAAGGACTCTAAAATGTTGAATATGTTAGGAAAATGAATACAAACGGATGTGAATTGTGCAGCTAAAATAGGGTAAAATGCATGTATATCAAAGAGCAAGAATTACAGACTACTGGCCCTAAACCCTAAACCCTAAACCCTAAACCCTAAACCCTAGAAGAACAAACACCTGATAGAGGACAACCTGATCTAGAAGTTCACAGAAATCATTCCAAGCAAGATATAACTGGCGAGTTCCATAGCCGAAGAGTCACAAGAGGAAAATAGATCAACTTTAAACAGCTTGTGGTGGGAAGAAAAGATACAAAGCTGGTTCAATTTAGGATGAAATTGGGAATTTCTGAAGGCTCAAGGTATGGGAATTGGTGCCAAGACCAGAAGGAGTAAACGTCATTGGCACTATGTGGATTTTCAGAAATAAAACTGATGAAAATGGGGTTGTGGTGCACAACAAGACTCGTCTGGTAGCACAAGGATATTCACAAGTGGAAAGGATTGATTTTGATGACACTTTCGCTAATGTAGCATGGCTTGAGTTAATCAGATTTTTGCTCAGGATGGCTTGTAAGCATAAGTTCACGCTTTATCAAATGGACATTAGAAGCGCCTTCTTAAATGGTTGGTAGCAAGAAGAAGTGTACGTGGAACAACCCAAAGGATTCAAATATTCAGAACATCCTGAGTATGTATACAAGCTCCACAAAGCTTTATATGGTCTGAAACAAGCTCCTAGAGCCTGGTACGAGAGGTTGGCTACGTTTTTGATAAATAATGGTTATTCTCGTGGAAATGCGGACAGAATGTTGTTCATTAAAGTTTTCTAATGAAACTTTATGGTAGTTCATATATATATATGGACGACATTGTGTTTGGATCTACGAACCAAAATTTGGTGGATGATTTCATAAGGGTTATGACTCAGGAATTCGAAATGAGCATGTATGGTGAACTGAGTTACTTTATGGGTCTTCAAGTGAAACAGACGGATAAGGGAATTTTTGTCACTCAGAGCACATATGCAAAGACCCTTGTGGAACGATTTGGTCTATCATCGAGCAAAGGATCCAAAATACCTATGGCCTCTATAGAGAAGTTATCAAAGGATGAAACCGGTGAAGATGTTGATGAAAAACTCTACAGGATTATGATTGGTAGTTTGTTGTATTTGACAGCAAGTCATCCAGACTTGTGTTATACTGTGGGGGTATGTGCTCGATATCAACCTAAGCCTAAAAAATCACATCTTCTGGCTGTTAAAAGATCATCAAGTATGTGAAGAATACTGTCAGTTTGGGTATTTACTTCACGAAAGACACAACAGCGTTCTTGTGGGATATTGTGATGCTGACTGGGCAGGATCATTGGATGACATGAGAAGTACGAGTAAAAGTTGCTTCTTCATGGGAAATAACTTAATCTCATGGCTAAGCAGGAAACAAAATAATGTCTCTCTGTTCACAACTGAAGCCGAGTACGTTGCCCTTGGTAGTTGTTGTACTCAACTCATGTGGATGAAACAGAGGGCAGATGACTATGGTACTCCCTCTGAACCTTTACTTATTCATTGCAATAATCAAAGTGCCATAAATATTGCTAAGAATCCAGTGTTGCATTCTTGAACTAAACACATCATGATTAGACATCATTTCATTCGAGAACTAGTTGAGGAGAAACTAGTCATCATAGATCATGTGAACACTGAATTTCAATTAGCTGATATCTTTACAAAACCATTAGATTTTAATCGCTTTATCCAGCTAAGATCTACCATTGGTATTTGTGAAATCTAATTGTCGCTATCGAGTTTGTAAGGTTTTGACAGGAACAGGACAAGACGTTCGTTGTACAGCCTGTTTCAATAGTCGATGGTATAAACTTGGTTCTGCACACTGTGGAAAACAGCTGCATGTCATGTCGTTTTGAGTCAACTGTATATTTGGGGACATGTTACTGTGAATCAGGAGGTCAAAGAGCTGAGGAGAGCTATTGTATCAGCTGGTTGAGAAGTCAAGTGATATCTCTGATACAGCATTGTGCCATACCTTGGCACAATGACCTATAAGACATACATAGAATTGAGAAGTCAAGTGATATTCATGATCTGTCTTTTAGACAGTAAGCTCAAGTAAAAGTCTACAATGATCTGTTCACCATACTGTGTGTACCCCCTAAAAGGTAGCTTATGATAAAAAAAAAAGGAAATGGTTGATAAAGGTGCACACAGCTTATTGTCTCTCCAAAGGAAATTTCAGCAGCCTGTGACACAGTGACAAGATCTGAGTATTGCACAAAACACAGGATAAAGGTATGCCTGGTGAAAGACTAGCCATAGGAGCCAACCAGGTATATGGTGTAGACTTGTGATGATGGCGGTGTAAAAACATGTTCATAAGTCTAGTCGTATGTTGACTCTTTACATAAGTTATTGTGACACACTCAACGTAATGTTCTAAATATGTCTAAGTATTGTGTGTAAAGTAAATAAAGTTAAAATCTAATCAAAGAAGGTTCACATAGTCTGATTTTGGCTGGGGTCACTACACTAGTTCTCTAAATTCATGATTAATCTCATAATTTTCTGGGTTCCTATCTGTGGTTTAGCATGTAAAGGCTGTGTTGGTGCTTTGATCTATTTTGTTTAAATGAGTTAACAGGAACAGACTTTGGGCTAAGTAATGGGCCCGGATTAATGAAGCAAGCGAACAGCTCTTTTGGGAGGGAAAAGATTTTCAGGGTTTCTTATTTACCTCGGGGAGTGCAACTGTCATGTCAAACTTCAAACCAAAAACTCAATCTGCCATTGAAGAAACTCTCTGAAATTCTTAAATCATCTCTCTCAAATCACCATGAAATCTATGTTTTGATCCCTCCCTAGACTCGTCGAACACACAACGGTGTCACAATCCATTGGAGACTCCTCATCTTCATCTTCTGCAACGGGAAAACCAAAGTCGTCTCTGAAAACCCTAGTCGAAGAACAGTCATCTTTCTGGTGGATAATCTAGCTCCACAGAACATGCTCCTGTCAAGTCAGATTCTCACAAAGGTTAAGAAGAAAAAGAGATTCAAAGTTCTTCAGAGGCGACGGTTCAAGTGCCTTTGCCACATCGAGAGACAACATCACCATCAAACTCTCCGTTGAAGAATAAAGTTCATGTTAGCCCGCTCTAACAAGAGGGAAGTCCAAAAGGAAGCACGAATAGTCATAGTGATGATCCTTCTGCGGTGAACATGTCCGATGTACCAGAATTCCCTCTTCCTAACAAGAAAGTTGCATCAATACCACCAATCTCATCACGGCTTCGCTAATGCTAGCAACCTCAAATCGATGAACCTCCCAGCAAGAGACCGAAGACATCTAAGGCATCAACCTTTGCTGTGAAACGTGAGAAAGCTGATCCAGTGCCTCCAAAATCTGCTAGGAAGTAGATCTTAGAAGAAAATGTCTTTGAATTTGATGAAGATGAATTGATTAAGGATGTTGTGGAAAGTGCTGGTTTAATGCGTACAGTAACAAAGATTTTTCCCTATGATCGTGAATTGGTCCTTGAATTTTTGTTGCCTTACCATCAACTCCTGTCACTGAAAAGATTGTAAAGGTTCAGCTTGGAGGTCTAGAATTTGAGTTTTCGCCATCTCTGGTCAATGATCGTTTTGGATTGCCAGATATCAATGACTCAGCAACGGCAGAAAAGATGGTTTATGTCTCTGATGATGCAATTGATGTGTATCTCACTCATGATGTTGTGACAACCTGGAAGGGCATTCTCTCTTCATCCTTCATTGATGAGTTCAGATTTCTTTACAAAATCTGCTGTAGAAATAAACAGGCTAGGATTATGTACATGCTTCTCAATGGTGTACCCTTCAACATTAGAAAAATTGTATTTGATCACATACTGGAGGTAGCTCAAAACCCTGACTCCAAGTTCTGGCTGCCTTACCCGAGTCTTCAGTTCAACATGCTTTCAAAACAGCATCCAATACCAGTAAGAACTGACAGAGATGTTAAACCTCCACGAGTTCAGAAACCTGTCAAAAAGAGAGTAGCCAAAGAGAAGAAGAAAACATCTGCTCCTGTTGGTGAAGTGCTTGTATCAAAGAGTCAAATGGCTCCCTCTGCTGTTCACACACAACAAGTGATAAGGCAAGCTATTCAGTTGTTGGAATCCTTACTCACACCAGGTAAGTGTTTCAACTCCTTGACATCGTTTTGATAACTACAAATACCATTTTTAACTCAGTTGTTCTGTCAAACAGGGGTAGATGACTCAAAGTCTGATGCCTGATTCATGGGGGAGCTTAGAAGTTTTAGCTATAACTTTTCTTTACTTTGATTTTTGTTCTGTTGGCTAAAATTTCTCTATCAAACTGTTTTGTGGATGCTAAGACTATTTTGGTTGCATCTTTCGGTTTTTTTGAGGAGCCTTGTATTTTGTTCGTTTAAATACTTTGGATGCTTTGTTAAAGACGTTAATTTGCTTGGATTGTGGATTTTGTCTTGTTGTATGTGTGCATTTGTGTTTGTGTTCTTGTGACAGATATGAGGAGAAAAGGGGGAGATTGAAGATGCGTGGCATTCGAGTCAAGATCAAATAAGGGTACAAAATGGAGTGAAAAGTCTAATAGGAAGAAAGACGTGATAAGCAAGCATGAATCAAGACAGAGAGCTGTAGCTATACGTGACAAATATGTGTCATGAAGAAATGGAAACTACCATAACTTGAGAGATTTCCATTTCTGTGTGATTTGGAAGAGATTCTAGGTTAAGATGCACGACCTATAAAAAGGTCTGAGAGGGTGTAGAGCCGTCTAACACTTCTAGAGTTTTTGGGGGAGCTTAGTTTAAGGTTTAAGAGAGAAAAACTCAAGCAAACCATTGTTGAGGTTTTAGTGTTTTCGTTTTGAGTTGGGCAAAGTGTTGTAGCCCACTGATATAAGACTTTTGTAGAAAAGATTATATTAATAAAACGAATCAAGCGTTTGGATCGGTGCTTTCCAATCAAAGTTTGTGCTTTCCAATCAAAGTTTGTGTTCTTCCCGTTGCCATACAATTTCAGCATCTATCTTTGATGTAATCAACAACCTAATTTTGAATCTAATATACTTTCCTTGAACCATTATAGGAGCCATGAACTGAAGTAACAGTTAGTTTCTGTGATTTGACTATTTTGTAGTTTGTACTATCATCACTCTCTTGGCGTGTTTGGAGATGAATGACTATTTTTCGCTGTGATTTTGTCTCTGACTTTTTCGCAGTGAATTATGATTCATATTCGACGAGCTTTACACAAAGAGTTCAAGCAAAGTTTATTCAGGCAGTGAAGCCATGATAATATTTGTATATTTATTCAGAAGAAAACTTGATAAAGGCATCAAGCTATATTTCGAGGTCCATTAGCATTTGGACCATAAGGCCTATTTCCATAGCTAATAACACAGTTATTAATACTATTTAATATAATAGATAGATGATACATTGGAGATGAAAATGTAACATTTGTCAATTTTTTAAATTGGATCGATTTATAGTATAAATGTTTTAACAAATTATCTGGAATTTGATCTCACAACTGATAGCAAATAAGATTAGAGGTAAACTAATTGAGCCATATGTTTCTAAGCGGTGTTTTCATTTATAATTTGATTATTCTAACTAGTCTTGGACATTTGAGTTTCAAGTTTATGTTCATGTCAAACCCGTCAGTTTTTAGGTTTTTGAGTTTACGATTTTACTACCTATTTAAGACCTCTTACTATTCTGTTCGGGTTCAAATATTACCTGTAAATTTTGAGAAAAAAAAAACTCAGAAAATATGATAATCCAAAAAATATCCTAAAATCTTAAATTTTTTTAAATATTTGCATAATATCAGATTTGTAAAAAGAAAATAATTCAAAACTTATCAAAATATCTATAAAAAAAAATCAAATACCAAATATCCAAAAATTATCTGAACATATATATATATATATATTTGGGTTAATCGGGTACTCATAATATCGGTTTAGAGTTCGGGTATTACATTATACCCACGAGTTTAAACAAAAAAGATCTATCGAGTATTTTTTCGGTTTCAAGAACTATCGGATACCCAAATTTTTGAATTGATTTGGATTCGTGCTTGAGACATAATTTTTATGCCCATATCTAATTCTGACCCGTAAACTAAGTGTAGTTTCTGTCATAAAAAAAAAAAAAAAAGGAAGAAGAAGGAAGAAAAACTTAGTTCTAGTTTGGTGGTCGAGTCATTTACAGATATGTGAATCGTAAGCTATATTTAGTTTTACTCTTTATTTTCGTCACATTTTGGGAATGTTTTATCCTTTTATAATTGATAAATAATTTTAATTATATGATTATCGATGCAATCTTTGACATAAATAGAAAAATTATAATTGATGCGGTATCTTCAATCTGGTCAAATTTACATTCACTCTGAAAAATCTGATAACTGCATGCACACATAGCTATTTATCCAAAGCGCCTACCCAACACACCTAACTTCAAGAAAGAACCTCGAATTTAGACTCTGATTATCATGTTTCAACTACTCTCTTTCAGAACTTTTTAATCCCTAATTCAATTATAAAACTTCCAAGGTCTTTTATTTATTTATTAAGTCAAAATAAATATAGTTTTTCTGGTAGTAGTAATAGTTGACACATTCATCATATATTTTAAGCATTTTCTTACGGAAGTCAACGCTTTGAAGATTTGACCTGCTATGTATCAATATTTGAATATATGTTTCACGAAGATGAAATGTTGTTGTTTATATTGTATACTTTTGACCCAAAAAAACTATATTTTTAGCTAAAATTTATCAGTTGATCCAAGTGTTAAAACAAAAGTATCATGACTAGTTGATCCATTATAAATTCTGAAATATTCTAGTTACTAACGAGAAATCTTTGGAATAAACTCTTTACGAGAATGTAACTATTTAAACCCTTCACCAAGAAAAGAAAAAAGAAGACAATATACTTATCTCAAGTATTGATCACTTGTTGATTAGGATCTTAATTTGTAGAGTACGTATAGGCTTAAAGATTAGGGCTATCTATGTTTTATAGCATACAACAAAAAGAGCTGTGTGTTCTAACTAGTTTTTATTATTATTATTTTGGATACGGATGTAAATATCATATAATTGAAAAGGGTAAATTTACATTAGATTAAGAACCTTACCAAAAAAACAAAAACAACGTTTTGTCAAAAGATTAATTTTGCTAAAAGTTCTTTAACCAAACTTCCATAAGATTTAAGAATGGCCGAGACATTCTAAGATGGTGTCCTTGAGGAGACGATCGATTTTTCTAAACACAATATCCGGAGAGATAGAGATTTGGGAGTGGAGGCAAGAGTTGCGTTCTTGTCATAAATTGCCGTTGTTTGAGCTGCGAGCTTTCTCAAGATCATAGGTGCATTTGCTGAGCTTTGGCCAGACCATTACATCATAAACAACCAGGTGCCAGATATAAAAAGAGAGAGTTCAAGCCTTGATATAATTGTTTAACAAATAGCAACACTAAAGCTACATGTGAGCAATAAATGATCACGAGTTTCCGTGAAGTTGGAACAAAGGCAACATAAAGGAGAGATATTCATTCCCCATCTCCGCAATCTATCTCTAGTGGGTAAACAATCCAAGTTTGCAACCTACATTGTAAATGGTTGTCTTGGAGTTGAACCGTTATACCACACTGTTGAGAACCATGATTTCTAGCTATCGTTTTCTCTCAAGACCTCCCATAATTTGGCTGTTGAGAACCTAGTTGACTTCCCATCTATAAGAAGAGAATAAGTGTCCTACTGATTTGAGTGAGACGGGTTTGGCATGGTTGAGAGACAAGCATGGAGCTGTACTTCTCAATCAAACCTTGGATTAATCAGTTGCCAGCTTGAAACTTTGGAACATTCTGCAACATTGGAGAGCAGAAGAATACATGTTTGTGTTGCTCTGATTAATCCATTTTCATACTTCCATCTGTGTTATGTGGTATCAGAGCAAGGTCTTCTCCTTCCACTTTAGCATTTGATTTATCATGGGAGATTAACCAATGACCAGAGCAGATCTTCAAGGTTTTCGTGGACATTACCAAGGCTCTGAATGCTTTGGCAGAACAGATCACAAATCTCGCAACCCAAATTATCAACACTCATGGTGGAAATCAGCAAGGGTATGGGAGAGGCAAACAAAATTAGGTTCCACATAGAGGTAATCAACGAGTTGTTAACCGTGTCGTCATTACTAACAATTCTGGTTTGGAAGATGAAATAAAAGCATCAGATCTGGATGCTGAAGCGCACCACCAGAATAATCAAAATTATTGGGTGAAAGCCGACATACGAACATTCAACGGCACGATAGGAGTTGAAGAGTTTCTCGAGTGGCAAATTGAAGTTGATAGGTTTTTCGATGTCATGAGTGTTCTAGAAAACAAACAAGTCAAGATGGTGGCAATCAAGATGAAGAAAACTGCAGTAGTCTGGTGGGACAAAATTGTTGTTCAAAGGCAAAGACAGCGTAGAGGGCTATTCAGAACTTGGAGGCGCATGAAACAATTGATTATGGAGCATTTTCTGGCTGATGATTATAAATAGATCATATACAAGATGTATATCAATTGCATGCAAGGTAAGAGATTTGTAACTCAGTACACAGCAAAGTTTCTGAGATTTTCATAATGTAATGAGTTGACGGAGACCGAGAGTCCAAAGGTTGCTAGGTACATTAGCGGTCGGAAATGGTCCATACAAGAGAAGATTGGTTTACAAATTATCTGGATTGTGTAAGAGGCTTCTAGTTTGGCTCTAAAAGCTGAGCTGATTAAGAAATCAAACTCTGGAAATACCTCTTTCGAAGGTTTGTTCCTCATTAACACTCTGAAATCTAATCTGATAAGGAAAAGTCTATGAGCGACAAGGACCTGAATTTTGATCAGAAGGGTGATGGAAATTCTGGTAGTACTCAACATAGCAAAGTGTTGGCACATAAGGTTAGCAATTCGTATACCAAACCTTTTGGGGATACATGCTACCGATGTGGTGGACAAGGGCCTCGATTTAATGTTTGTCTCAGCAGAAGAACGACTGCCATGCTAGGTGAAATAGAAGACAATCAGGTTTCTGATCAAAACAGCGAATATGCAGGGCTTAAATTTGCTAAGGAAGTTTCAACCAAGAAGGTGAACATAGTTCCACAAAGATTTCTATTGTCAACGAAATCTAAAGGTCAACGGGAAAGTTGTTCAAGATGCATTGCACGATTCATCACAAAATCTGTAACTTGATTGTTGACAACGAGAGTGTTGAAAATCTGGTTTCTCAACGATTGATTGAGTACTTAAAGCTACCAACAGAACCTCATGAGTCACCTTAAGGTTTGGGGTGGGTTAATAAAGGCCAGGAGCTAAGAGTCACAATGACTTGTAGAGTTCCGATTCCATCAGAAAACATTATCGCGAGGATGTGATTTATGATGTCATTGACATGGTCATGTGTCATGTTTTGTTGGGTCATCCATGGCAATATAATAATTACATTACTTATCGGAGCAGAGACAATTGTTTACTTGGGGTGAACACAAAGTTGCTATGACTCATGTCCAGCATTTTGATGAGGTGGTTGTTAACAAACAATGGGCAAATTTCTTGATTGTGAATTAAAATGGTGGAGAATAGGAATGCTTAATCAAAGTTATTTTTGCTGGGGATAACGAGTTAAATCCACAAGAGATGATGTTTAGGAAAACTCTCAACAGGGGCTCAATCGCACATCAACAGACTAATGTTCAAACTGAGGTGACTAATAGAAGCTTGCAAAACATGGTTTTTAGTGTTTTTAGACATAAGCCGAGGGAATGGGACATGAATTTACCTGAGATCAAGTTTCTTTACCACAACATTGGTAATTTAGCCATAGGAAAGTTTCTTATCTCTCTTATGTATTCTTCAAATTTGAATCATGTTGTTGATCTGGTTAGGCTACCGCTGGTGCCTGGAGTCAATCATGCAGTTAAAGCTTTAGCAAAAAAAGGTTGTAGTTGTCCAAGATGTTGTCAAGAAAAAGTTTGAATGGAATGGACATAAGGCCAAAACAGCATAAAACAAACGAAAAAGGAAGAAAACATTCACAGAATGCGACAAGGTGATGGTGTTTCCATGCAAAGAACGATTTCTGCTGGGCATGTACAGAAAGCTAGTACCTCGTCAGTACTGTCCATTCAAGGTGTTACGCAAAATCAATGATAATGAGTATGTTGTGGTTCTCCCAACATCCATGAACATGTAAAAACACATTCAATGTCAGGGACATCTATGATTTTTATGCGAACAAGGTTTTGTATTTAGATTATAACTCGAGCCAAGTTTTTTTGTAGTGTGAGGGACTGATGCAGGTTCAATCTTTGATCAACAGTATTCAGTTAAGTCAACAACATTCTGATTGGCCAGCAGCGTTCTGTTTGGTCAACAACCTTTTGTTTTCGTCGTTTCATCTTCTCAATCTACCATTAGTTTCTGTTCACTTCATTGCATTTACTCTTTGTCTTTATTACTCTTTATTACTACGTTTTTATTGATAGGTCTCCTTGGGATCCTTATATATAGATCCTAAAAGTCATTGTAAAAGACATCTTTTGAATTAATAAACTTTTCTTTGAGAAACATTGACTGTTACTCTTCCTCTAGTGGATTCTAGAGTTTCTGGTGTATTTTAGACAAAACTCTTGTGGATTCCAGACTTTTTCTATCAGATTCACGCTAGTGAACCCATTTTCAGACTTTCGTCTACTTCATAATGGTCCAAAGGAATTGATGAGAATGCCTAAGGATGTCTATGAGTCGAACCAAAAGCTACATAATTCACCATTGCCAACTTGACAATGAATATATTGATGCAGTAAAGGACGGAGCCAAATAAGTGTTTTTCACGACCACGAGTCGGTTGCTTTTTCCTTGACAGACCAGATTGACTTAGTGTCAAGCCTATTGTGTTTTTTCCATGCAACCTATAGAGATCCTCCGAAAGGTATTAAGAGCCAAATAAGCTTTACCCCCAATACTTTGTTCCATGTTGTAAAACTCCACAATCCCAACCCTCCTTCTTTCTTGGGAGACAACAAGTTTTCCATGAAACTTTAGCATTGTGACGTGTATCAATACATCCAGACCAGAGGAATTTTGAGCAAAGAGATTCCAATTGTTTTATTCATGCTTTCCGGAGAAAAAACGCATAAAACCACGAGCACCAGGGAAGTATCCACATAACTTTCCATTAATTGCAACTGAATATGAAGGCGTAGATAAGCATTGTCAAATCTAGTTTGTGAGTTGATGAGGGAAGTGCCGCACCTGCATAATTTGAAGAACAAATTCTCAACGCACTGAGTCAAAAGCTTTCCTTAGGTCTACCTTAAGCATTGCGTTTGGCGCTTGTAAGGTGATATGATATCCTTAGGTTAGTTAAGTGGCCATAAGAACGTTCTCAACCAGTAGTCTTCCTTGAGTGAATGCAGACTGGGAGTTAGAGATGATCTTAGGTAGGATAACTTTAAGTCTTGAAGCCAGAATCTTTGATATAGCTTTATACATTGTATTGCAACACACTATTGGCCGAAATTCAAAGATTTTATTAGGATTAAACACTTTCAGAATCAATGCAATAATAGTGGAGTTCCATTTCTTCAATAGAAGCCCATTCTCAAAGAATTCAGATACAACATCAGTTACTTCATATCCAACAATGTCCCAATAAGTAACAAAGAAATTCGCAGGGTAACCATCGGGGCCAAGAGCTTTACTTATCAGGAGAGACTTAAAAACTGTTGTACTATCATCACAGGTAACGCGAGAAACCAGTGTGAAGATCATATTTTGTGGACAGACAAAACTAAATAAATCTAATATATATGCCACTGCTGATAAGATTGGAGCTGTTTGTGTCTTCCCAATAGAATTCTTGAAAAAGACACGACATGATCATTAACTTGGTCTATAGATTCCATCCGATTTCCATGGTCATCTAATATGAAATGAATTTGATTTGCATCTCTCCTGCTTGCGACAACTTTGTGAAAGTTACAAGTGTTTCCATCACCTTCACTAAGCCAAGTGACATAGGATTTCTGTCTGTAAAACTCACCATTGAAGTGTAAAGCAAGTAAGGTCATAGATGGAGTGAAATGCAAGGCACAATCCGACATCACAAGGCGCAGTCTGTACAAGCAAAGGGAAACTGTTGGGTTCTTATAGTCGTTGGAGTCTTTGAAGCATTGGATAAGTTACATGTTTACTCAGGAGAGTCAAGAAGTCACATGGTCTTATAAGGAAGACAAGTTGACTGTTGGAGAAGTGGTGTGGACCACACAGATATGTCAAAATCTACATATGAATCTACAATGGAAGAATCTTTCCTCTTATAGAACAGATTTTCTTCTAATATTTTGTCGATATTTGTAAAACCCTTGTTTCGAGTTTGTATATATACTCTTGTAAAGCCTATTGTTTAATATAAGAAAGAGAGAAGACTCTTCTTCCAAACACTCAAACTCTCTAAACACTCTCGAATATCTTTGTAAACACTCAATAACATGGTATCAGAGCCTCAAGCTCCTTGAGACTCACTTAGTTCCGCTAAGAAATTTCTCATACTCTCTTTCTTTCTTTGTTTCTCGCCATTGCTGGTGTTCTTAAAGCTTTTCTTTTAACCGTAAGGTAAAAGAGTGCTCTTTCTAGTTTTGATAGATAATTCCAAGAATTGTGCAGTTCATGTTACCCGCAAGGTTGTGAATTACTTGCTATGGTCTAGAACCATGAAGGCCATCTTGAGCGGTCGTGGACTTTGGGCTCATGTTGAAGGTGAAGCTCCAAATAAGTCGGTCTGATATGTTGGAAAGGAAAAGGAAGGTGACACTAGTGTGATGGTGGCGGTTGATGAAGAAAAGGCCAAATAGAACCAAGATGGTCATTTGGCCCTTGTCATTATCCAAAGCTCACTAGATCCGGCCATTCATGAAGCATACTCATATTGTGAAAGTGCTAAGAGCTTGTTGGAAACTCTCAAGAAAGTGTATGGAAACCTCTCAAACCTCAACCGTGTGTATTAGATAAAGAAGGCCATAAATGACCCAAGTCAAGAAGACATGGAGTTCACTAAATGGTTGAGAAAATATAGGTCTCTTTGGGCCAAATTTGAAATACTAAAGCCTCTAACGGTGGATCCGGCGGTGTTGGGGAAAACGCTTGAACAAGATAAGGTGTTTGGTCTCATGATGAACCTTAACTCGACCTCTGGTGATCTCATTCGCCATCACTTAAAGCAAGACAAACTCCAAACCCTTGAAGAAATATGCGGCTCCATTCTAAGGGAACAAGGATTTCAGAGTCTTCTTGGAGGTAAGGGGGAGCTTGTGTTGGCCAACAAGGCACCTTACCGACATGAGGAAAGGAAAGTATGGATTTGTGACCATTGTAAGAAGAAATGTCACTCTAAAGATCGGTGTTGAATACTTCACCCACACCTCAAGCAAAACAAGTTGTGGGTCAAACCAAAGGCACACGTTGCATCTGAGGAGGTGGCGGTCCAAGCTAATACAGGAGCTTCGACTCAACCTACCTTGAGAAATGCTATGGTGATGGCTTATGGTGGTGACTTTGTGAGGAAATCCGACCTTGAAGAGTATAATCAAATCCATCAACGCTCTCAAGGATTCCGGTAACTCTTTCTTTGTTTCAAAAATTGCTAAACCTTTAGTGGTTGATTCTGGAGCCACACATCATATGATTAGTAATGCTAGGTTACTTGAGAACTGGAAACCGGCCCTAGGATGTGTTAGTATTGCAGATGGAAAGAAGGTTCCCATTAAGGGCATTGGAGATCTTAAGTTCTTTGATAAGTCATCTAAGGCCTTTTATATGCCAAACTTTAAATCTAACTTGTTAAGTGTTTATAAGGTCATTTGTGATCTTGATTGCAAAGCTATGTTCGATTCTAACAAGGTGATTTTTCAGGATATTAAGAGTGACCGTGTGTTCGGAGAAGGTGTTAGCAAGGATGGACTATTCTTGCTTGATGATTCCGAGAATAGTCTCAATCCATCTTTTGAAACCAAGTTTCTCTAGCTTATCTAATACTTTTGCTTCTAGTTTAAATGACAATGTGTTGTGGCATGTTCGTTTAGAACATCCACATTCTTGTATTTGGGAAATATTGTTAATTAGTGTTTCTTAAGTTTTCAACCATTTATAAAAATTGTTTTGATTTTATTCATTCCGATATTTAATTGTTGACAAAAAAAATTACCTTACATGGATATGTAACTCTTTCTCTCGTATTCTTTTAATTGATTGATCAGGGAAAAAAACATATAAAATACTTTGGACCACAATAAAAGAAAGATAAAATCACGTAACAAAGACACGAAGTAAGATTACAAAACATCAATTGTAAGAAAATTGATTCGTACCAGACATTTAAAATGGTACATTGTATTTACTCTCTCTCTTTTTGATTTTCTTAATCCATAAATCTTCTCTACTTGAACTCAAACTCCTCTTTTTCGTTGTTGTTTCCTCTTCTTTTCCATTTTACTATATCAAAAAAAATAAAAATTTGTTAAAGGGATTATTATATTATATCATCACATAAAGTATTCAATACAGTATATAAAATATCATGTTTTGGATAATACTCATATTTGTATGACTATATTCATAATTAGCATTGTTTAATGTTAAATAAAAGTATACTCATCCGGATTGGTTATCGCTCTATTATTAGTTAATTATACTGCTTTTCCTCTCTACAAACACGGAATGGTGAATTTGGTCGTATAGTTAAAATCCATTTTTATAGTTTTTTCACAAAAATTCAGTTCTGCATAACTCTTTGGGTTTAAAGTTTGAATTTGATAAAAGTTTATTGATTTAACTGCTGAAAAACAAACAAACAAACAAACAGTTGATTCGTTAATTAACCAGAGAGTGTATAAATAATTATGGTTGAAAAAGTATTAAGTATTGAGATTAAAATTAAGTTTGTCAGGAAATCTGATACTGAACAGTAGACCATCTACCTAGTTACTTAAGTATACTTATACGTACTTAATTTAGCTTAATGCATAATTTTAGGGCATTAACGTCTGACTTGAAAAAAATTTCACGTCACGACTGAATAAAAGTTGATATACCACCATTACGTGTACCTAACTAAACATTATTAACTTAGCGATTAGGGATATGATTCTGTATGACACGCATGGATTAGATATAATATTATGTTATAGATGTGAACAGACTTATGTATAAATAACAGAAGATATGTCAAATGGATTTTGTTTTCTTCCTATATCGAAACAAAATTTGTGATGATAATTTCTAAAAGCCATCGCAAATGACAATATAAAAGTACACCAAAAATAATCGAAGAATGGTCAACCTCCAAATTAAAAGACTAGTCTTATTTTTCTAGACTTGTGTTTATATACCTGTCTATATGAAAACAAACATATACAAATTTTAGAAATACTAATTGTTTTTTTTTTTCAACCTTACTCATTATGTTTACTAACGGGATCGACAAACGCTCAATCCATAGCCAAATTGCTCTCATTGGAGTTGGCGGGATTTGAATCCCCACCTGGTGCCAAGCTAGATCAAAGACAAGCCAACTGGGTCATCTGCTTCTTGGCAAAATACTAATGGTTTGAGAGACCAATTAATTATTATCTTTTTCTTTTATGACAAACTATTTATGCAATCTTTTTGCGTGAGCTCTACGTCGCTAATATCTGTAGATTTATATTTCTCTTTGTCTATAATGTCTACGAATTCTAGCTACATCAGATTTATCTTAACTGTGAATTATTTTTATTTTCTAATCGTTTAATACATATATATACATATATATATTGGTTTTATTGAATGCGTACGCTCAAATTTTCTTATGTCATATTGTATAATTAGTCTTCATATTAGGGAAAGCTGCATATAGCTAAGTGGTTTGAAGTTTAAATTATAGATTGTATTTTGTTGATTTAATTGTTGATAAAGAAAAATAATCTTCATATTAGATTCGGTTCGCTTGACATATATATTTAAATTTGATAACTCAATATCTTAATTATCCAAAAAAAAGTCAGGACTGTGAAATTCCAATCAAATGGTGTGACTCTTTTCAGAGAATGCTACAAAAATATGAAAATGAATTATAGCGGAAATGCATGTGATATTATAAGTCACAATTATGGGTGAGAGTCAAATATATATGGTAAGCCTAAGGCATCAGTTTTAAAAATCCAAAACTTGCGTGGACTTGTACTTAAGACTTAGAAATTTGATTATCTTTTTAATTTGATTTTAGGGAAACGAATGAGTCCATGATTACTGGACTAGTGACTAGAAATTGAAATTAATTATTAAATTTATTCAAGAACCAGACAGAAAGACCAATAAAAAAATTCATGAGAACTAATTTTATTCACTAAAGGCCATAAATATTATGTCACTTTTAATTTAACGGTACTTGCTCACATGACTATATTAGATAGATAAATATGGCTATATATATATAAAAGTATACTATATCTTTGTTTCTTTGACTTTGATTGGTTTCAAACACTACATCTTTAATTTATCCTTCAATTTAGTTATGATATATAAAAAAAAGGAACGCAGGAACTTAATTCACGAAAGATACTGTTATTAATTAGGACTCTCCGGCGGCTTGATTACCATCAATTCCGAATAAAAATATAATGTACAC
>OVAX01000393.1:13524-84473 GCA_900406405.1 Lepidium africanum | reverse complement strand
TTTTCGCAGACGGAGATACGCCGGTGATCTCCACTACATTTCCGGCACGTAAAGGTACTCGATGAAGAGGCGGAAGAAGGAGGAATGCACGGTCTTGAAGAACCCTAGATAACATCTGCTTCGCATCCTCGTCACCACGAATCCAACCACGCGGATCTTCTTCTCCCATCGCTCGTAACGCTTTGGTTCCGATCACTCTTCCGATGTATTTCTCGGAAACTCGCGGAGTTTTTTTATTTTCTTGGGCCAGAAGACTCAGAACTGTGTCGACTTTTTATATGGGCTTAAAAGAATAAGGCTCATGGGATTTACTAAAACAATACTAATTTAAGCTGGGCTTATGAAATATATCTTAATCCTAAGAATCTACATTATTCTCATATTTTCAGTTTACTCCTCGAATGTTTGCCATTGCTTACATTAATCCATGAATTTTAATGATGTCCATATACGACACAAAATATAAAATCCAGTTAAAAAACTATAAATACGGGATAATTCAGTACTCGGTCTTGGCTTTTTGTTTAATTTTTTCAAGTTGGAAAAAAGTTAGAATGTATGGTAATGTGATGGTTTATACCAATATATCATTATTATTGTATTATATATCACAATCATATAAATTTACTAACAAGAATTTTTCCATGACTACAAATATTTGAATATATCCTTTTTCTAGCCATTGACCTTTTTAATGCCCAAAACATATTTAAAAAATATTTGAATAATCAAAATATAACCAATTCAACATATTAACATTAATGTATACGTTTTTACATACAAAAGTATACAAATAAATACAAATTTTTTTACAGTTACTTGGCTGTAATATAACAGTTATTTATTTTGAATGTAAAATTAGATTACTAAAGATCATATTTGAGGTTTATTTTTTTTGTTTATTTGCTTACTAATTTAGAATATATTTGCAGAATCTTTGATTTATCATTGTTTTCAAAGAGAAAATTAAGTGCCCGTGAAATGTAAACAAATAATTGAAATAGTTTAATAATTAACTTCAATAATAATGGCCCTAAACAAGAATATGGGCCTAAACAAGAAAACAGCTTTAATGGACCTAACCATAACGACAAATTATCGGCCCATAAAATAGTCTCATTAGAAGATAACAGCCATTTTTTAAAACAACCGTTAGGATTTAATTTCTATTTTCTTGTTAGCCGTTGGATGCATGACACGCCAGCTACCAAACGTAATTGAGATTGCCATTGATAATTACGATTTTAGCCTTGTGTTGATCCCGCGCATAATATATTTGGGGCACGAAAAAAAAAAAAACTCATATTTTCTCTCTGTACGGTTAAGGAAGAGCAGGAAAAAAGTGACTGTGAAGAAAGAAAGGTTCTGTCCAAAAACACTCTTCGTCTTCTTTGATTTTTCAAAATTTATCGAATCTAACCGCCATTTGTGTTTCTTTGTATTGCGAAAGTGGAATTATCACGTTCTGATCTTCGTACTGCTTCATTTGTTGTTTTTGCTTTGACTTTTGGTGTAGATTTTAGTTAATACTCTGAAATGAAGAAGAAGGGAGCGAAGAGTAAGAGAGGTTCGAAATCAGATCTCGGAACTCCTTCTGCTTTGTCGGCGAGCAAGAATGATGACGCGATCGTCGACGTTGCGACGCAGGAAACTCCGGGAAGTCAAGAGGTTAAAGAAACGGAGGCTAAGGTGGAATCTCTGGTGCCTTCGGAGGAGGGAGAGATCAAAGAAGAGGCGAAAGAGGAACAGGAGGAAGAAAAAGAAGATGCGAAACCTGATTCCGCAACGCATCAGGAGAAGGATCAAATTGTGAGTCCAACTGATGACGTCACTGGTGCATCTCGTGGTCGTAAGCGTAAGAGGTTGTCATCGGCAAAGAAAGAAACTGAGAATAAAGAGGAAAACAAACCGAGTTACAGTTCCAGAGCCAAGCGAGTCAGAACGACCAATCCTCTTTAAGTACTTAAAGGAGAAGTGTAGTCTGGTATACTCTTTTACTCATCTTCTGGATTGTTTTTCCATTTCATCTAGTAATCATCTATTCAGTTTAAGATTCATGATGAGATACGTTGTTAGTTGTTACTCGTTTATGAATAGTGTTATGGGTTTTTAGTTGTTGTTATTTGTGTGTGGAAGTAGTCAAGAGTTCTAAGTTGCAAGAATAATGATATGAAATAGTTTCCATTAGATGTGGTTGTAAATTGTGTTGACGTAGTTCCCATTAGTAGTCTGGTATACTAATTTACTCATCTTCTGGTTTGTTTTTTCATTTCATCAAGTAATCATCTATTCAGCTTAAGATTACTGATGAGATACGTTGTTAGTTGTTAGTCATTTTGGAGTAGTCAAGAGTTCTAAGTTGCAAGAATAATGATATGAAATGGTTTCTAGTATAGAATACTAATTAGATGTGGTTGTGATAGAATGTTATTGTGTCTTGGAGAGCATTTGCATTTCATTTTTGCTAATAAACAAAACAAATTCAAGAGGAATGGTTTGATGAATCTCATTTCATTTCGCTAATAGCAAAACTTCTGATGTTTTTGTAATAGAATACGTTTCAAATTTTTACTTCGCGAAACATTTTGATATTTGCTCTCGAATGTGTTTTTAATGTGAGTACATACGTGATAAATATAAATTCAACACATGCTGTTTTTGTTGCAAATCTTTTGATGTCAAATATTGAAAATATTAATTTGAAAGTTGTAGAAATATATCATAACAGTCTAATTCAATTTCAAAACATGCAAAGGTGTATGTAAGTATGATTTCTTCTCTTTTTATATCTAAAACTAGATGATGTTCAAGTTATGTACAAAATATTTTTGCAAATACAAAAAATTTATTTGTCGTTATTTATATTTATGTACAATATATATATATATATGATTTGATTTGCATATACAAATTTATATTAATTTTGTATATACTTAATATATTAAAATCAATTTATAACATATTATATATTATATAATAGATGATTGACTCATGTTCTCCATGATATATAATTTTTTTTTGATTATTTACGCTTTATATTTAATTGACAAGTTCAAAAGATAAAAAAAATTAAAAATGAGATAACTCGATAAGCCTACGAACGAAAGGAACATTCACGTTTATTGTGAAAGGCAGCATATGGAACATTCTCCATATATTTATCATACACTTCTATAAAAGTTTTTTCACTTTAAAATTTTTCAGAAGTTAAAAGTTCAAAACTATGATTTTCTATGGTTAATATATATATATATATATATATATATGTATATATATAAATTCAACGTTTCAAATGTTCGGATGTCAAATATTGAAAATATAAGTTTAGAAGTTTTGGAAAGATATTATTATAATCCAATTCAATTTCAAAATATGTAAAAGTGTATGCAAGTATGATTTCCTTTCTTCTTATAATTAAGACTAGATGACATGCACAAATTTTTTGCAATAATTATATGTAGTTATTTATATTTATCTACAATATTTATATGTAATTATTTCCATTTATCTACAATATTTATATGTAGTTATTTATATATATATATATATATCTATTTTTTGTTGTTATTTAAAAGAGTAAGGCCCATGGGCTTTACTAAAACAATATTAACATAAGTTGGGTTTCAGAAACATATCTTAAGCCCAAGAGTCTACATTATTGTCATATTTTTCAGTTTACTCCTCAAATTTTTGCCATTGCCTATATTAATCCATAAATTTAATGATGTCCATATACGATACGAACTATAAAATCCTGTTAAAAAATGTAAATGTGGAAAAGTGGCTTTAGTCAAGTGGTTGAATTCGATTCCATTGTGAGTATTTACAAGTGACAAGATCAAAAGTTTAAAGTTTTGACACAAAACATGAACTTTTCTTTCTTTCTTTTGACAACAAAACTTTATGTCCATATGATTTACAAGGTGAAAGGGTTTGAAGGAGGTTCAATGATTGGAAGTTTCGACATGGTTACATTTCCAGAGATCACATTTTGCGCAATTGTATCCTCCACTGGCATAGGATCAATTGGCATTACATTCTCTGGTATAACTTTCTCTCCATCAACTTTAGCAAGAACCTCAAAATGCATTCTCATTGTCATTGGCTTCCTTCGCCACTCCGGAAATTTTAAACCTTCAAAATCTGCTTCCTTGAGTTTCCTTTCTACACCAAAACCAATCTTCATAAACGTTTGAGCTGCAACATCAGCTTTCAACACCTTAAAAGAGCCTTTCTTCTGAGCTTTAGTACCCAAAACAGAAGTCAATAGCTTCTCAAAACCGATTAAGTTAGGGTTCGAGCCATTGATTGAAGTAATTGGCCACATGGTTATAAACTCTTTTGGGGTAAGAACATTAGTCCCAATTGTTGAGAGACTACTTTTTTCTTTGGACATGGAAGATAGTTCCACAAGTCCAGGAGCAAGACGTTTAAGTTTAAGTTTGTTGTCAGGAGAATGCGAAGTTGATGCCAGAGAAGTAGGACCAACAATACGGAGTGAAACAAGCGGAGTTTCTTGATCAGTTGAAGCACGTCGAAGCTCTTGAGCTAAAGACAAAAGTCCAGAGGCAAATTCATTGGAGCTTTGGTTTAATGGAAGTGGCAAATCAATCGGATGACGCAAACTAACTGATCTCGCTCCTTTCACAGTTACAACAGCACCATCTGCTAACATAACTTTCTTCAAAACACCAGCATCAACATCATACTGCAGAAATTTTAACACAACAATCAATAAACAAAACCAAAATCAATTTCTCAAGCAAACATTACCAACAAGTCTTTTAACTTACAGGTAAAGAAAGACGCATATTGTTTGCATCTTGGATCCAAAGTTCCATAGGACCAGCAAGTTGAAACGGAGCCAAAACAGGTAACACATCACTAGATGTCTTCTTGTTCCTCATAAGAACTAAACCATTATCATCAATGGATCCAATGGGTTGTTCTACTTGAAAAATTGGAAGATCAACATATTCCCATCGATTCACATCTTCAAGCAGCTTTAATGGACGCACTTTCTTATCAATTTCTAAATCAAATTCATATGAAACAGCATGCCCTACTAATGCATCCTTTACATCAAACCCAGATATCTTAAATTCTTCTGATTGAAATCCAAGTCCCTTTATAATCGATTCTTTCAAATCCTATCAAATCAGACAATATGAATTCAGAAAAGTGAAAACCTTAATGATATTACAAAAAAATGGTAACGTTCTTACCGAGATAGCTTTAGGGTAAGGAATATTAGCCTCAGGAGACGAAATTAAAGCTCCAGACGATGGAACAATCGTAAATAAAATCAGAATCAGAGTTCCAACACAAACCAATACTCTGCGATCCATCATGGATTAAAAACTCAAAACCACGCCTTGTAAAGAGTAAAAACCTTCGAGAATTATATACTTCCGAGACTGATTACGAAGCTGTGAGAGACAAATATCACAAAGAAACGACAGAGATTCGAGGCTGGAAGGTGTTTATTGTGAAAATTTAGAAAAACTCAAATTAGGATTTGTGTGTTTTTTTTCTTTTTCTGAAGAATGTGGATTGTTCTAGAGAGTTTTAAATTGGGAAGATGATGATGACGTGGAGAGTGATAACCAATAAGAATGAAGAAGTGATGTGGCGCGATATCAAACGATGTATGACGTGGCGATTAACGATATTAACGGAAATAATAAGGACCAAATTTGAAAATATAAAAAATAATGGCTTCGCCCGGGTTCGAACCGGAGACCTTCAGTGTGTTAGACTGACGTGATAACCAACTACACCACGAAACCTTTGCGTACAACAATTAAACAATTTATACTTAAACAAAAAATGAAAAACTCATAAAGAAGACTGTTATTTTCTTGTCAGGTTCAGACAATTGAAGAAGGCCAATCTGAAACACTAGATTAATTTACAGAGTTTTCTTCCAAGATGGCTCTGGAAAGAAAGTAATGTCTGGTTTGTTTTTGTTTTGTGTTTGCTCTGATTGGTTACTAAGGAGGAAAATGTGTTAAGAAATCAGAAATTTGTGTTATGAAGATTTGTTTTGTGGATTTGGTTTGGTTAAGACTTATACAGAAACAAGAACTGCATCTTCATGCCTACTTAACGGCAAATTCTAATTCTAGGCTGACATAATGGATTGGTCATTATTGGTCTCTATCAATGTGCTTGTTCCAGTAAACTAAATGTGACTCAGAATTTGATTACATAACATATGTAGAACAAAGTAGTTTGCTTTCACGCAAATTAAAACAAAAGATCATATCATAATGTATGGAACTCCCTTGAGTTAAAACGAAAGCTGAATCCTTCTCCATAATTCCAGGGTTTCTCCTTAATCACCTTCTCCATAACTCTTTTTTATACTATGAATAAACTAAACAAATTTCGAGACGTTTTTAGACTATTTAGCATATCCGTATGGTTATGTGTTAATCCATTTGTTTGTTTATATTATCGTAATAATCATGCACCTTTTGTATTGACTTCTCTGTTTAATACTCCCTCCGTTTCAAAGTATAATACGTTTAAGGTTTTAAATTTTGTTTCAATTTAAGGTTTTAAAATTTAATGAATTTGATAGTTTTTGACTTTTAATATTCTACATTATAATTTATGATTGATTAGATTATAGTAAAATAAAATATAAAACTGTTTCTAAAAAATAGTAAATGAGTTTCTTAATACTTATGTTTGTGCTAGAACATTTTATAATTTGAAACAGAGGGAAGTAAAATATTTTTATGGGAAAAGAAAAACATATTTGGAGAGAGTTATGTTGGAAAGATAAGATAATAGTCAATTTTTACAAATTTTGTCAACTTCCAACATTCAAATTCCAAATACTACTATTACATAGCATTACCTAAGTTTTTTAAATCAGATTTTAATATAAACACTAAGAAATAGATGTTGGATCTTGAACCTGGTGACAAAGAAAAACAGAAGAAAGACAAGATAAGTAGACAGAAGCAGAGACGCGTCATGAAGCTGTAGGGCTTGAGCAATAGCTCCACCTATCTGGTACAAGATTGCAAGGTGGTTACTCCAGTCTTAATTCTGAAACTCCATCATCGTGCACTCCCAATGATGGAGGTGAAACACATATAAGAAGAAGAGAAATCAAAACCGAGAATCATGATCGCTCCTCAAGGGGATCGATTAGTTCATCTCTCTGTATTTCCTCTTCTTTAGTTTTATACATGATCTATGAAATAAGATACACAATGATGGGTTTTATAATTTTTATGGACCTTAAAACATAATGTTTTAATTTACTAAGGCCCAAATCAATTTTGCAATTAGATGTAATAAACCCAACAATCATCCTCTTGTTAGAAGAATTGTAAAATCGTTGATGTCATAAAATACTTGAATCAACATTTCTGTGTACTTCGCAAACAAAGTTGTTTAGAAAACATCTTTATATTATACAACGTTTATAAACAAGATTTCAAATTTGTTTCAGAGTTACTCACTCAAACATAATGAATCTTTGAGTTTATGATTGTATTTGTTATACCTTCAGATATGAAAAAAGACCCATTTGTAGACTCATTGTCTTTATATTTTTCTCATGACTATTCACTAATCCCGAAGCTTGTTTTTTGTGAGATCTTTTAACCAATGATTGTAACTGAACATTTCCATCATATATGAAAAACACGTTCACAATCAAATTGATCCTATGCTCTTACAGAGACCACTAAGTCTCATTCCATGATTATGTATTGTTAGAAAACTTCTTTATACTTATACTCGTAATATTTCATAAATCCTTTTGTTTTGACAAAAGGTAAATGTATTATCAAAATATCAGTTTTGTTTCAAGAACAGAAAATGTTGAAAACAGGAGGCGAAAAATACACCTCTGTTTGCTTACAGGAAGATGACAAACTTCAATCATTACCAAAATATTTCATAAATCTTTGTATCTTTACTTACGTTACAATTTGTTCATCAAACACTGAAGTCTGAACATTGTAATTTAAAAATACAACTAACGTCTTTGCAAGTTAAAGTCAACAAGTTTATTCTTCTCTAAATTTTGCTTAGACTTTACCTTCTCTATATGATGTTCATGGTTTTTCAATGATACCACTGGACAAGAATTTTAGTCCATTCAATCCATGACTCTATCAAGGTCAGTTCTTTCCTTCGTTTGACCTTCTGAACCAAAGATTTATATGACTAAATCGTTTGGTGAGGAACCCGGAAATCACTTTGCTTAAGTCATCTTAAACTCATTTCCCTTGCCGAGTATTTTAACATACGACGACCAGACAAGGCTTGTGAAATAGCCACCAGCTTTTAAGCTTCACACTATCTCATCCTCTTGATAGTTTCCTTTAACCTTGCATCATAATATTAGTTCAGTTCCTATGAACACTAACTGTTATTACACAAAGTTACATGTGAAATTTATTTCACAATCTCAATCGAGTACCTTTTTCTTTCTATGAAACCACATTTCATACTTTGCTCCATTATTAATATCAAGATTAGAGAAACAACCCAAAAATGAGAGTTTCGCATATCAAATTACACATAGACCACAAGCCTATATCTCAACCGTAATCATAAGTGTCATGAGTCATTCACCAAGTGAATCTCATAGTTTGACAGCTTATCCCCAACACTTATTTACGTGTCTTATCTTGAATGTTCATTAACATATCCCAATACAATCATAAGATCATTAAGAGACCATTTATCTTATGTTCAATAACATGATTTTTCAAAAATCTGAATTTATATTCCTTAGCATACGTTTCATGTTACATTCTAACAATACATGTATTGTTATGCAACGTACAAAAATACTTTATACAAGTTATAGTTTATAAGTTCATTATGTTATGAACCTTATGCAGAATTCTACTTGTCGATACCCTATTTTTCTTATTTCCATAAACATTCTAGAATAAGACCCTTTGTCTCTTCTACTCGTGACTCTATCAGGATCAGATTCATCCTTTTGAACATGATAAACAATCGTTTATAACAGTTTACATGTAAGAGTCATTATAGCTCTGCTCATATACATAATTTGTTTTTCAACTGAAACTTCTATTGTCTCTTTACATGACCTTTCAAAGCTCCAAAACTTTCCTTCGTTAGACCTTTTGAAGTAGAAGTTTACATGTGTAAACTAGCTAGTTAGGAGCCCAGAAACATCTAAGCTTAAGTCAATTGCAGTCTCATTTCTCTTTCAGTGTCCATGATGATAGGTCCACACAGAGAATTAGTTAGAGTATCTGCTTTATTCTAATGATAAGAGTCCAACTTCTAAAAGTTATCTAATCACTTTACCAAACGTATGAAAGAGATCTTTTTTTTGACTCTCTTACGTTTTATACAAGTGTATCAAAGAGGTCATCTTGACTCTCTTACACTTAAATTAAGTGTTTCAAAGAGGTTATTTTCTTGACTCTCTTTCACTCTGATCAAGTATTTCCAAGAGGTCATCTATTTGACTCTCTTACACTTAAAAGTTGCAGTCCGATCTCCATATAACTATGCTCAGGACCATTCATCCACACATCTTTTGGTCAAAGGATTCAAAAATCCTTTCCAGACCTCTCACACATAAGGAAGATCACACCAGCTTCAATTCAAAGCCATTAGTGATTGTGCATCTCATCCTTATCAATAACAATATTCCTTAGAAACAAATCATTACTATAGGATGCAGTTTCATTACTTTTCTTAAATGAAACACATAAAACAAAACTCAACATATGTCTCATGATAACTTCTCTAGACATCATATTATCAACTTACAAAGAGACAAGTTTAAAGGTTAAGATTGATCACCATCAAGCCAATAGACACATAATCTCATTCAGCCAGAAAAATTTAACCCAAAACTAGACTCAATTCTAAGTTCTTTAACTAGTTTCTAGGTTCTGCATCAAACCTTTCTAAACTATATTTAGATGATGACTTACTTGATTATGCAGAATTAGAATTATCTTTGAGAAGAAAGATATCTTCAAACAATTCTGTATCACTTGATTCCATGAAATTTTGTAATGTCTTTGAGCTTGAATCAAACGTTAAGCAACCATATGTTGCACTGTTAGCTACATATCCTGAGATACATTTCCAAAGAACCTCCTCTGCTCAAGGAATTCGTGAAATTACATGTCTGATTTCGGACCTACAATGAGTCTGAATCCAAGAAACCCATTCCGAATCTTCTTCGTTCTTTTGAACCTTAAGGTTTTCCTCTTTGCTAACATGGATTCTTTCTATCTTCTGAATCTTCTTCAACCTCTCTGTTAGGTCTGGAACTGCCGAGTTCTTCTTCCTTTTCACCAATCAAGACAATTGTTGCTCAAGATTGTTGGATCTTGAACCTGGTGACAAATAAAAACAGAAGAAGGACAAGAGAAGTATACGGAAGCAGAGACGCAGCGTGAAGCTGCTGGGCTTGAGCAATAGCTCCACCTATCTGGTACAAGATTACAAGGTAGTTACTCCAGTCTTAACTCTGGAACTCCATCATCGTGCACTCCCAATGATGAAGGTGAAACACACAGAAGAAGAGAAATCAGAACCGAGAATCATGATATCTCCTCAAGGAGATCGATTAGTTCGTCTCTCTATATTTCCTCTTCTTTGGTTTTATACAATATCTATGAAACAAGATACACAAGGATGAGTTTTATAATCTTTATGGACCTTAAAACATAATGTTTTAATTTACTACGGCCCAAATCAATTTTGCAATTTGATGTTATAAACTCAACAATAGAAATATTTGCAAGTGGACTAAATGGCAAAAGGTAAGTCCACTAAAGACAAATGTACTTGCACATTTCGGGATCGAGTTTCACTGTCTATATTATATAGGAATTTGCTAATAGACCGACCAGTTGTGGTTGATAAAAAAAACTTAACAATTTGATTAAATATAATTTTTGATGTCATATTTTTTAATAAATAAAACTAAACCGAATTTATCTCAAGTGTAGTTTTATGTTGATAATTTATGTGGTACATTTATTTACCATAAGAAAGTTTGCTTTTGCGTTTGGACTTTGTATTACTAGCGATGTCTTCAATCTTCTCTTTTGGAATATTAGACTACTTTCAAAGGAGTTTCTTAGAAGGGGTTCTTAGCAATTTAAAAATTAAAAAAATTAGAAAATTATGAGAGAAAGTGAGATGAGTTTCTTATTTAAGAACTTTAAGAGCCCTTCAGCAAAATTATAAGAAATCCACTTGCATAGTTGTTAGTTTCTAATTGGTCTAATTTTTATTAAAAATTTAATTGTGTAAAGTTTTTTAATTAAATATTATTATGAAAATGGTTAGATACTCATTTTGGGTATCTTAACTGATGGAGATGCTCTTAATTTCTTGAATCTTATATTTGTAGTTTTTAACTACAAAAGTTTTCCGGACTAGTTTATAAAAAAACTTCTCTTGTTGAGGTTTTGTTTTTTGAAGATATATTTGTACTTGGCCTCAATTCCTCTTATGTTTCACCTTGTATTTTTAATAAATGAATATTCAGTGAAAAAAAGTAAACCAGATTTTACTAGTTAAGTACCTTAATCTCGATTAAAATCAAATATATCTTTGGCTAATACATTCATAATCTATGTGATGTATAATCACTAATAATATAATAAAAATTAGATGTATATATATAGCTGTGGAAAATCATCAATCCACACAATCTAGGAAAAAAAGCTAATATTTTGTTTGACACCAGACATCATATCCAACAAAGCTTTATAGTGGAAGTCCTATGAATATATGATTCTGATTTTAGCTTGATCCAAAGTTAAAATTTTGTTAGTATTGTTTTATAAGTCATCAAGTACGCAAAATATCTGACTACTCCCACTCCTAGTAAAATCTAATTATTACATTAAAACAATAATGATAGGTTGAAATCTTTGTTTAGTAATTTCTCTATTCATATAATTCCTCGAACTCTTAACTATAAGGCTGATACTCTGGCTCGTTCAGCGAGAGAATCACTTATAGATTAACCACTGTATGTTCTCACCAACTTGGTGTTCTAATATCATGAGTTGACAAAAAAAAAAAAAACAATAATGATTCCTAAATCCAAGTTTATCAGAAATTATTAACTCGTTAAGTAAATTAGAAAAATTATTAATTTTGTTAAAGAGATTATAAATCTCGTTAAGTTATTAACACCAAAGTTTATTATAAAAAACATAAAGGAGTTAATAACTTCTGTTAAGTCAATTAACTACAAATTTAATTTGACTGAATCAAAAAACGTTTATGATTTAAATATAAAGTTTATTTGAGGAGAATGTATTTGTGTAAAGATTATCAACTATACCTCATGTATTTGTTTCAGATTCTTCTAGATATGAGAATAAAAGTAATCGAAGAGCTGTTGAACATTATTATAATTTTGAAAGAGGTATATGGTATCTATGCAAAAGCTAGAAGATTATCTAATGAAACTAGAAGAGAATGTGAGGAAGAAACTTCCTCCAACTCTTTTATCTTTGCTCTTGAATGTGTTCTTATTGTCAATATTTACATGATATATATATATATATATATATATATATATTCAACACATGTAATTACTATTTCAAATCTTTTGATGTCAAATATTGAAGATATTAATTTAAAATTTTTTAGAAATATATTATTACAATCCAATTCATATTAAAACATGTAAAGATGTATAAAAACATGATTTCTTTTCTTTATATATATAAAATTAGATGATGTCCGAGCCATGCACGAAATATATTTGCTATATATATATATATATTAATCTATGATATATATGGTTTGATTTGCATATATAAATTTATATTAATTTTTTATTTACTTAATATATTAAAATCAATTTATTACATATTATATTATATAATAGAAGATTGACTAGAACATAAAAATATAATTTTTTTGATCTCTGTTTATTTATACATTATAATTTTTGTATATATATATTTCTATTGTGCGTCATTATTATTTTAAATTTCTGTATTGAACGTAAGTGAGTTAATAGAAAACTGGTACATGATCAAATTGTTTTAAAATTTTCTCTGAATTTAAAATTTATTTATTTTTAAAATATTTACAGTAATAAGAATATTAGGAAATTTGTACATAAGACCATCATATATGTTAGATGCTCACATTAAATTTTGTTTTTTAGGAATTTATGTTAGTAAATAGTTATATTAAGAATGCCAATTAATTAGAATTATTTAGTATACATAAAAGATTTGAAGTGTAATAAATACTCTATGACTGTTAATTTTACAAAATTAGCCTTCTTGTAATTTCAGTCTCGTAAATAATTTCTAGTGGCATACAACAAGATAGGTTATTTATTTTAAAAAAATGGTTTAGAGACTGGTTTTAAAGGTGATGAAACAATTAAACAAGCTTGGTCTTGGAAACAAACCAGCTAATCCAATAAGAGACTTCAATATTTGGTTTATAGATACGAAGGAACTTATTCTGGTTTTTGTGTGTATTTCCAGGATTAGGCTTTGAAGATCATCCATGAAACGAATGAATCATGGGCTAAACTTGTCAAGAGATCAGCCTTTCATGGAATTCTTTCAGTTTTCTGAAACAATTTAAAGACATTCCCCTGACTTGTTTTGATGGATTATGAACAATTGAGATTCTTTTATACCAATTGGAAGAATGGAAAATAATAATCAAAAATCATGTTTCTGTTCCTGAACTAAATTGTGAAAAAGACATGAATCTTAGTATGTAAACTTAACCAAACAATCAATGTTTTTCCTGTAGAGGAATCTGCTGAATAATCTTTCATAATATTGCAACATAGAAGTAAGAATATACAAATGAAGATAATTGACAATTGTTTATGTTTTTGTACAAGAAAGTTGATAAAGATATGAGTATAACCATAAACTCTTACAGTGACCTTTGAGGTTACTGTCTCAAGAAGCTTCCTGGAGAAGAGGCGCACCTGTTGAATCTCTAGCCACTGCATCAGGCTCAGAATCTTCGTTATATCGATCCACACTATTCAGGAAAATCCCTGTAGAATCACAAAAGCAACAAAATCATTACTTCCATATCAAACTAAAAAGAAACTTCTTTAGTTCCGGTGTAGCTAAAAACCGAACCTATGCACCAAATTGCTGCAGCTGGAAAGAGAACAAATGTAAGAACAAGAGAAGTCACTCTCCAATTGTTCACATAGTCCTGCGTGAGCAATGAATATACATTCAGAAGTCAGATACAGTGATGACATAAACTAATCCAGATGCGAAAGTGAGTTTAACCGAAGCTTAATTTTAATAAGATATTGGATGCTTGAATCAAAAACTTTGTGGATACAACGAGAAACCAAACCTGAAGAACTCCAACAAGTGGTGAAGAAGGTACGTCTCCAAAGATATGGATAGAGACAGTAGACATTGCCATTGCAAGTGGTCTCAAACTTGGTTTGACACAATGGAGAACTATGAAATTCACAGGACCCTACACATTATGATATCAATCATAAGACTATTAGTGGTGGACTTATAAGCATAAAAGAATCAAATGGTTAAAACCGAGATTACCTGTGTGGCGAAGACAAGAAGTTCACCAACAGCAAAGAGAGCTAGAAATGCGTACATGCTTTTGAAACAGAAAGCAGTAAAGCAAAATATTGCTCCTAAAAATGTTGAAATTGAAAGAAGCTGAAAAAAATACAGAAACACACATCAGTTACTTGTTTAACCCAATGTGAATGGGAATTTCTATTTAAGGGGCTTGTAGAGTTTGAATTCTGAGAATGAGTTGTCTTCCAAGTGAGGATGTTACCTTAAAAGCATTGGAAATTGTAGCATCCATGAAATCTAGAACCACTCCTCCTGATAATGTGCCAACGATTCCACATATAACGGTGACCCCTCCAAATATCAAATCGGCATTTTCCTGCCAACGGGTAGACATCAAGCGATATACTTCTATACAAAAAAACAAAAACGTTTTGATAATAATTTACCATTTTGTAAATGTTATAACCAGCCTTTGGTCCCCAATATGAGTATGCGCCTAAAACAAAGTTGTAAGCAATGTACCCTGAGAAAAGAAAGAACAAAATACAACTTGATCAATAAATCATACAACGACATAAACGCTTTAAACTATTTAATACAAGAGAAGGAAATATGGTTACCAAGAATGTTTGTAACATAAACCTTATCTACCAAAAGTAATTTCAGATCTTTTAAGACAGATGAAAACCCATAATCGACTGGCAACACGTTTAAGTTATTTGTCTGGCTTTTTCCTGTATAATCTGGAGCGAAACCTGAACATACAGGATTCATTAGAAATAGCTCAACTCCATCAGGGACATAGGGTGTGCGTGTTTGCAACATCGAATACGCACCTTTCAAATGCAATGGTTTGATAAGAAAACCTAGAACAGCAAAAGGAAGCATAAGTATTGCTTCTCCCCAAAATGCAGCACGCCAAGGAAGAACACTCCCCACCTACAAGATAACAGAAAAGACGAAATTGAGGTCACTGGAGGTGGTGTAAATCAGAACCACATAATCAGACTTTGGTGACATAGAACAAAAGAAACATAACTAACCAGTCCACCATACACATAGCCAAAAGCATAGCCTGTTGGAATGCACATGTAGAATAAAGCAAGCCACGCTGATTTCTGGTTGAAACAAAATCAAAAGTACCTTGTGACTAAACAGCTTCCTTTCCTATAGAAAATTAAAAGTACCATCCTATCGAGCGAACAGATACCTTCCAAAGAAGCAACTACCTGATCATGTGGGGCACTATCGTCAATAAATGGGGCAGCTAGACTTACAAATGATGCTTCACCAACACCAACAAACCTGAATAAGGTGAGAAAGAAAAACAGATATGTATAGGATTTAAAAAGATGATATGAAAGAAATTATTGAAAAGCAAACAGAAGATATGCCTACATGCGACAGATTGTGATGGACCAAAAATCAAATGAAAGACCACAGCCAATCACAGCAAGAGTCCAGATCGATAATCCAACTCCGATAAGTCTAAACGGATTAATCCTGCAGTATAAAAAAAGTAAGTGAGATAATAGCCTCATAGATAATGAAATATAGGATCGGATTCAGTAGCAACTGATGCTTTTGTACTCAAATCTTAGGGGAATCCGGTCCACACCTCTTTGCTACTGAAGCAAATATAGGAGAGGCCACAAGCAGTCCAACCATGAAAGCAGATGACAAAACTCCATCTTCAAAATTGCTCAAGTTGAAATCTCCCCTGTGAAGTACAACCATGAGCATTACGAACTAAACAGCCAAGTACCCAATACTGCTATCTTCAGGTTTCTATGTTTTCACATAATACTACACAAAATGAAAAGTGGGTTGCAGCTAATATTGATGGATACACTAGAAGCAAGGGGTCTTCTAAGAAGATACTCAGCTCCATTATAGCCTCTAGCTTAAATTAAAGTTTGATTGAAGTCACACTACTCTTCGAATGGAGGATTCCTTAATGAATAAACAGGAAACAAATTCAAACTTACTGTATTCCGCTTCCAGCTGAACATGTACCACTTGCTGTACAAGTACCTCGACTCCCATTGATACCATTACTTGCAATAGCTCCTCGATCTATGTAATTTATTAAATTGACTACACAAAACACAAAGAGAAGCCTGCAGAGATAGCCAAAAATTAGCACAACAATAAGACAAAATCAATGATAATTAACTCTATAAAAAAAAACACTCTTCAACCAATCACCCACGAATTTCGTCTTCTCTAGAGTTCAAGGACTAAGGACTTGCTAAAATTAAGTCCACAGAGTTCATTCATATAAGTATATTAAAGACTTATACAGCAACAAGAACTGCATCTTCATGCCTACTTAAGAGGCAAATTCTTATTCTACGCTGAAATAATGGATTAGTCTCTATCAATCTGCTTGTTGCAGAAAAGTAAATGTGACTCAGAATTTGATTGCACAACATATGTAATAACAAAGTCGTTTGCTTTCACGCAAATTAAAACAAAAGGATCATCATCAAATGTACGGAACTCCCTTAAGTTGAAATACAGAAGATAGCAAGCAAAAATTTAACAGTGTCATACTTTATTCACAACATAAACTTATAGCTTCTACAATTCACCCAATTTTGACAAAAGTTGACCTAAGAAATATACACAATGAAGAAACAAAAGAGTTTACTTTTTGGGGGAAAACCATGAAGGCTCTGCGAGGTTATCTTTGATCGGAAAAGCTAAATCCCTCTCCATAATTACAGGGTTTTCTCCTCGATCACCTTCTCCATCGACATCCATGGCAAGTTCTGTTTTCTAAAAGATCCGAATTTTGGATATTCCATGAGGGTTATTATTGTAATAATTAATTGCTTGAAGAAAACAAGTCGGTCTTTTTAAGTTTTCCTCTGTTTTTTTTTTTTTTTGTTCTATTAGAAAGATTTTCATTATTCTCGTAAATCTTATTATAATAAAAGATTACGATAATATTTCTATTATTGTTTTAGGTTATATTACGATAAGGATTAGGAAGATTTTCATAATTTGGTATTATTTATTAATATGGCAATGTTAAAAACTATATATATGAACCTTTGAATCATCAACCAACTCAATAATATTACAAACCAGACTCACCAATCTCACAGCTGCTAAAGATGGGGATCACATCATCAAAGGATAGAAAAACTGAGGAGAATGAGTCCAATCCTGGAAACGATCAAGTTCCATCAGAGAAAGTGGAAGATTGGCCAATTGATTGGGAAGATCCAGAGGAGGCTACTGAAATGCTGATGTATAAGGTGATATATGAACAGATTGCGGGGTTTTTAAAAGGAGGTGATTGCGAAGTACTATCAGCCGTGTATAACTGCGCTTGATAATTACGAGGAAGAGTTGAAAAAGCATGGATTACTCTAGGGAAAACAAAGGAATGATTAGGAGTCTGTGTTGATCGAGTCTTTGATGTGAGGTCTTTAGTGGTCTTTGTTGGTTAATGTTTTCCTTAAGGCTTTATATAAACCATTGATTTATTATGCTTTCTATAATGGAATACTTGTTTACGTATGAAGAAATCCTTTCAAAGTCCAACATTACAAACATGCCTTACATACAAGCAAGATCATCGATTTGGAACTCTTTACTATAAATTGTATCACACTACAAGTTAAATGCATTTGAGAAATCCTAAAAAATCGCATCAAACTAAGAACCTGTTACAGTAACAACCAAATTAAGGTGGAAACTTTCAAACATTTGAGCTTCCATGCACAAACAATTTTCTGTTCTACATTCTTGACAGAGAATGAGTTCTGCTATAGGCACCAATGCATACAGCCTTGTCTCCCCATATTGCCACTGCGTGTGCTCTGAACTCGCTTAGATGAGTCGGATCGAGTAGTTTATGTTGGTATTTCAGGAACCGTTTCCAGTTCATGAAATTTCTTTCTAGTAAGAGCTTTCACTTATCCATATAATTGAGAGTTAAATATCAAAACATCAAAGAAGCTAGTGACTTTGATCCACTCATCTGCAGGAATATCGACATCTACTCGATATGTTCCTTTCAGTCCTTGGCTAACCCTTAACTAGTAGGTAACTTTCTCCTTAACTAGTAGGTGAATCCCTCATTCATGTGATAAAAAACACATCAGTGTTGATTTCTTTGCTGATCTCGTTGAGAAGCTGATTAGCCTTTACTTCATCTCTGAAGTGAATCAGGTTACAGTAGTCAAATTTCTTTAACAAAGACTGAACTCAGTTTATACATTAACAGTTTAGAAGAATTCCACATATACAAAAACACATTCACTAAATGTTTGCATTACCAGAATTCTTATTCTTCATATACAGTAATTGTTTTAAATTCTTAACTCAGCAAACAAATGTACACTAAACCTTCAAAGACAATACCAAAAACATCAAACTGCAATCAAGTACTCAGAACCTAAGAAGATTTTACTCAAAGCCAATGATTCTCTTCAATCCAGGAAACAATCCAGAAAACGAAGACATTGAAGTAGAAGAAGAAGAAGAAGAATCAGTTGTTTTATCAGAATCTAAACTCTCTTCTTCAACCATTTCTTTCACAGATCTAACAGATAAAGGTTGGAAATCACCACCCCATTCATCTACAAACTTCTTAACAAGAACCAATTTCTCTTCTTCTCCAATTTTCCTCCATTTATTCCTCATTTCCTCTTCTTTCAATTCCATATGTCTACAAAACTCTCCCCATAGAATCTCACCACTCTTCTTCATCGCTTCTCGTCTTTGTTCCGAGACTGCGTTCGCTTTTCCAATTTCTCTAGCTAAATCCTTAGCCAGATCCGAATCGGTCATAGTTTTCTTCTTCTTCTTAGGTCTCCTTAACCTCATGTTGTTAATGATATCATCATCGTCATCGTCTCTCTTTATGCACTGAATCCGTGTCACGGGTCGGGTCAAACGGTGCTGAAATTCGAGATTTCCAATAAGGGAAGTGTTTTGTGGAAGAAGATGAAGAAATCTCAGCGACATTTTTCAGCTTTCTCTCTCGCTCTCTCAATCTTTGCCTTTTGTCCCAAATACTGAAATAATATTGTCCTATCTAGGATTTTATCACAATTGTGAAAAATGTACAAAAAGACATGTGAAGCCTCCAAAGTCCAAACAAAGGTTGAGCTTGAGCCTTTGAGATATCGGCCTAAAGTCTTTACTCAACACACAAACAACCCCAAATAAGAAGACATTAACTTCATGGAAACAGTAATTACAAGCTAGAAAATCGATATGGAACTCTATAATATAAACTGTATCAGTATCACAATACAAGTACGATGCTTGTGTGTTTGTGAAGGTGTGTCATGTAAAAAGGAACAAAAAAATCCTACAAAATCGAATCAAACTAAGAACCAACAATTTACAGGTAAAACCAACAGAAGTTTAAGCTTCCATGCACAAACAATTCTCTGTTATTTTTTTTTGATTCTTGACAGCCTCTTCACTCATGTTTTCAAGTCAGTGAGAATTAGTTCTGCTAAAATATCGACCCATGTGTCAGGAACACCAGGTAGGCACCAATGCATACAGTCTTGTCCCCATTTCGCCACTGCGTCCTGCTTCCCTAACCATATAGCAGGGTGAGCATCTGCTCTGAATTCGCTTAGATGAGTCAGATCGAGTAAATTGATCTCTGTAGTTTGCAACTCATTCTTGATAATGTGGTTAATCCTTCTTGCTTCTTTGTTTACTCCATTGTTCCTAGGATCAAACCACAAGTCAAGCTGTCTAGGTCTTAGCATCAACATCATTTATTTTCCATCACAAAATAACGATAATCAAGAGAAAGAAGCAAGGACACTAAGATTGAGAAAACTGCACTTGCTCTCTAAAGCTTGTTAAGGTACCTGGTTTTCTTCTAGTGGTTTACCGAGCAAACAACTTCCATTCTGATTCCAATCACCACCATAGAAATGCCTTGGTGATTGCAAGCGCCAGTACTTAAGTGTCTTTGGTGGGACTTCTCTTTGGATATAAGAAACCATATGTCTAAGAACTACTTCAAATCCTTCCAATATATCAAGAGGAGGATTTATCGGCTTTCCTTCTCGATAGAAGACAAGAGGCATCTCTTTGGGAAACTTATCGTAACCCCACCTAAACACCAAAACCAGACCCACCACATACTCAAAATAATTTCTCTACAAAGTTGTACAAGAAAATTCAACAAGTTAAAGGGGATGGATAATATTTTACCAATGGCCAGAGTTAAATATCAGAACATCGTAGAAGCTAGTGACGTTGATCCACTCATCTGCAGGAACATCAACATCTACTCGATATGTTCCTTTTAATCCTTCTTGATTAGCTTCTGCAGAAGATTTTGCCTGCCACCTTTTCATATCAGTTTAGAAGAATTCCACTTATACAAATACACATTCATAAACAGGTTCATGAAACATAGAAATGATCAACAAGATTCACAGTTCAGTAATGACCAGAAATCTTAAAACGCATTCACAGCTAAAGGAAGGTCTAAAACATTTGCAGAACCACCTAACAATCCCTATTAGTGAGACTGAATTTGATCATTTCAAGAGTAGGAATTCAATCTTACTGATATTTAGCGAGAAGAACAGCTCTGTGATAAGCAACAGTGACATTGAATTTAGGGAAGTAAGCTCCACGCCAAGCTTTTTTCTTCTTCCACTTCACAGCACTTGGATCAGCCAATCTAAGTATACACAAAAACGAAACCACGAAATTCTCATTCAAAGAATCCCCAATAAGCCCAACATTCTTATTCCTCATTACTCCTAGAAATCTGGTTGGGTCAATTCGATTCAATCTACAGCCATTAGGTACCCATCTCCATGAATTGATGACATCCATGTTTTCTCGCTTGTTTCGTAAACAATTCCAAGCGTTTCTATGAAAAGGGCAACTCTCATCGTAGAAAGGTTTCGGAGATTTTGGATTGAAGACCCATTGGCCGGAGAAGAGATCGCACGGTGGAGAAGAGACGATGCTTGTAGTAATCGGACGGCGGAGGAGAATTACGGAGTAGATGAACAGTAAGAGTAGAGAAAGGAGAAGAATACGTGGAAGAAGTGAATATCGGAGCTTCGATGGCATCGTCGTGTAGATTCGTCTGGATCCGAACTCCATTGATTCACTCGAAATCTGAACGAAAACTCTAATCTGGACGTCCCTGTAAACCGGTTTACATCCTCCGGTTTATTTATATTTCAATTTTCGGTTCAAATTTCACTTGTAATCTGGACCTGTATTCTATTAAACCGGTAGCTTGTTCTGGTTTGGAATAATTACATTTTTCGGTTTATTTATATTTCAATTTTCGGTTCAATTTTCACTTGTAATCTGGTTGTCCCTGTATTCTGTTAAACCGGTAGCTTGTTCTGGTTTGGATTAATTACATTTTCCGGTTTATTTATATTTCAATTTTCGGTTCGAGTTTCACTTGGTTTTGGATTTTAGGTTTAAATTTTGGATTAGCAGCTTATTGGTTATCTTCTCAAAGAAACAAAATAAATAAATAAATGGATAGAGATATGGATAATAATATTGGATGGTTCACAATGTAAAATACAGTTTTGGTTCCTCTAGAGTTTTGGCTTGGATTGTATAAGTGGTAGGAAAATTACCTAATTTTCCTTTTCATATTAAATTCGACTATTAACAAAATATCATGAATCTTTGTTGAAAAATATCTTAAAAAAATTTCATGCACATTTTTTGTTCAAAATTTTCATGTAAGTAAGGCTATTTTCTTAGAACTTTAAACATAAACTTATAAGAATAAAAAGAATATGAAAAATTTGTGTATTTTCTCGTAAAATAAAAAATTATGAATAATTTCATCATACATACCACAATACATAACTCACTCATTTTAAAACAAAAAATTCTTGTTTGCATTTTATTAAACTAGTAACTTATTTCTTCCGTTTAATTATATTTTTTAGTTAATTTATATTTTAGTATTCTCTTTGACTTTCATTTAGAATAACTTAGTTTTTATGTAAATTGCAGCATATCCCAGATTTTCGGTCATTTCTCTGCAATTTGAAAAGGCTTCAGCTTCTAAGTCATCTCAAAAAAATTCATATGCTCATTTTTTTGTTCAAAATTTTCTTGTAAATTTATTTTCATAGAACTTTAAACGTAAGCTTATGAGAAGCAAAAGAGTATGAATAATTTGTGTATTTTTTCCTAAATAAAAAATTATGAATAATTTCGTCATACATACCATAATACATGATCCACTCATTTTAAAATGATGAATTATTCTAGTTTTGCAGTTTATTAAACCAATAGCTTATTCTTATTTCATTTTTTATTTTAACATCTTACTAACATATTTACTAATTTATTTATATTTTAGTCTTCTGTTTGCTTTTCAATTAGTTTGAATTTTGGATTTAAATTGTTTTGATTAGGAGCTTGTTATCTACTGAAAAAACAAAATAAATATATATGGATAACAATTTGGATGGTTCACAATATAAAATACAATTTTGGTTCATTTAGAGTTTAGTTGGTAGAAAAACAATCAATTTTAGTTTCCACATTATTGTTATAGAAAAATATTTTCTTTTATCGACGAAATATCATGAATTTTTATTGAAAGTATCTTAAAATACTCTGAACCTAAATCGAACATGACAAAATTGTGTATTGTTTTGGTAGATTTGAAATTTTTTATTAGTTACAGCACATATACCGCAATGCATAACCATTTGAATTTCTTATATCAAATATTTTAATTTGTATGAAAATGATGTTATATAAAATGTTTGATATAGAATTAAAATGTCGACCCAAAAATAATTTAAATTTATTATCATAACTTTTCTATAGAAAGAAGTGTTTAAACTTCTTTTATCTTATTTTTAGGCTTTTAGCTTTTTAATTTTTTTAAATATGGAAATGTGATTTTTGATTATTCCGACATAAATCGACAAAAAAAGCGAAGAAATAACCTAGTTGAGATATGTTCTTATGCAGTGGACCAATCGAAAGTGGACTATACCGACAAATAGTATGTTGTAAACCTTTGCATAGCCGAGCTTACACATAAGAGTATCAACTTTATATTCTATAAACAAATTCGTAGAGTATTTGTTTATACCCATTATCTCATATGAAAGACAATAACAGATAAATTCTTTTTTATCTCAACCGTTTCAGTAACAATAGTCTGAACTCGAGCTTTGTCGACTTTAGTATTTAACATTGAATATAGTGAGTAGGCAAAATCCAACATAATTCTTTGTCACTATTGATCAGTTTGCTTGAGACACATGACTCTAGAAAAAAATTTCTTTATGGTTGAGCAAAAACCTACCATAATAAAAAATTACTTCGACGCAAGCCAACACAAGAAGTCTCTCACCGAGCAACTCAGATGTTACTAGTCATTTCTTAGCACAATCGGCTTTCTTTTCAACATACAGTCCATCCAGTAGGCCAAGACATTTTATCTGAATTTGAAGACCCAAATCAAACCGATCTGAAGTATAAGACCCAAACCAAACCGTATTTGACCTAAATACTGGAATAAATCTTAACTCTTTGTACTGAAAAATTCGTAACCAAACCAAAACCGAACCAAAAATTGAATATATACCCAAAAACCTAAAATATAATTATATTTTCTAAAATTGGTACTTATAATTACAATTTTAATAACTTATATATTTAAATTTATAATCATAAATCTCGATATACTAGTAATTTAAGATCAAAATAACCAAAAAAATCCAAAATATTCAAAAATCTTTGTTAAAGTTTGATTTGAAACCTTCTCTATTAAATATTTATTAGTTTCATTTTTTTTTAAAAATTAATCAGATAGAATTATCTGGATCTAATCTAAGCCAAGACTTGAACCGAACTAAAAAATTCTCAAGTTTTTATATATGCATTCCAAATAACTCGAACCGAGAGGTACATTAACCGAACCGAACCCAAAAATTAAAACCTGAAATGCCCAGACATGCCTGTATAGTCCGGTCTGATTTCGATTAACGATTATTGTAGATTAAATAATAAAAAATATGAATTAGAAAAATAATTGTAATTAATTATCCAACTAATCAATTCTCCGTTTCTTCTTCTTCTTCCATTACTTCATATCACATCATCTCTCCTCAGCCTCCTTTCGTTTACTTCTTTCATTGAATCTCATATGTAAGTCAACAAATGTGTATGTATATATATGTTTTACCATATTCATCATCTATGTGAATGATTACTTCTCTGAAAGTTGCTCCTAAATCTCTACTTTTGGGTTATTTTTATAATCATACTCGCCTGCATTCTCTTTGGTATTCTTCTTTGATTGTATCCTCTTTTGGTTCATTTATTAGTGTTGACCATAAGATCTCGTAGGATTTGTTGTTAGGTGATGGTTTCTGCACTAGATTGGGTTTTCTTTTTGTGTGATTGTGAATGATTGGCTTTTGTTTGTCTTGATTCGTAGCATATGATTATCTTGCCCTTATGTTAATTCAGTTTTTGGTGTCTCCGATTCAGATGTTGTCTGAAAAGTCTTAACACTTTAGTTTTAGAACTGTGTACATTTATGCTTGCAAGGTTTTTTAAGATTTTACAGAAGCTCTTTTGCATCTGGTTAATTATTACATCCTAGCTGAGGTTTTTAACTCCTCTCTCTAATGGGCAATGCTTGATTGAATCAGTTTGCAGAGATGGAGACTGGGGCTGGTATAGGTTTGTACCCTTTGCACCGCTGCAAAACCATTTACCTAGTGAGTGATGTTCTATCTCTTTGAATGATGTTACCTAGTGAGGTTTCGAGCCAGATTTTGGGATTGATATTGATAACCTTTTTGTCAGGTGAGACATGCTCAAGGGATTCATAATGTTGATGGAGAAAAGAATTATAAGGCTTACATGTCTCATGAATACTTTGATGCAGAGTTGACCCAACTTGGCTGGCAACAGGTATTGTAAGATAAAAGAGCTGTACTTGCGTCTCTTTATCAAAAAATGTGAAATAGATTCATCTTTCCAACTTCAATTACTGAATAGATTGGTTCTCTTGGTGGCAGGTAGATAGTTTGCGTAAGCATGTTCATTCCAGTGGACTTCACAAGAAGGTCGAACTGGTCATCTCGTCTCCACTGATGAGGTACTTAAGAAATGTGTGATTACAAAGGTCTTAGTCTAGTTAATCTTCTTGTTTAGGAAGACTTATCGAGTTATTGGTTACCAACGTGTTATTTAAGTTCCTCTGGACTAATGGATTGTGTGAGACTGTTCTGCATATCATTGTATAGATGTTTTAGAAAAATTCTCATTCTAAATTTGAAAGTGAAAATTCCATTTAGAGTAGGAAGATGTTTAAATTTGTTTATTATTGTGGGTTTTGTGATATGTAGAACATTGCAAACTGCTGTTGGTGTTTTTGGTGGAGAGGGCTACACAGAGATGAGTGATGTAGTACCTCTAATGGTAGCAAATGCAGGGAATAGCAACCGTCCAGCTATATCGAGTTCAAACTGCCCACCAATTATTACGGAGGAGTCCTGCAGAGAACATTTGGTATGCCTTTTCAGTGTAATACATACTTAAACTAGGGAGAAACTAATATTGAACAGAATTACAGTGTAAGAGTTAATGATGCTTAGCTGCATAAAGTTTTCACTTTTGTCTTCCATTTTTTCTTTACACAGGGAGTGCATCCATGTGATCAGAGGAGACATATCAGCGACTACCAGTTTCTTTTCCCGGCAGTTGACTTTTCACTGGCAAGTAAAAATTGAGAGTCTTAGATGTGCCTGGCATTGATTATTACTTGTAATCTTCTGGTTGCTCAATCAACTATTAGCAACGTACAGCTCTGCCAGATAAATTACGTGTGCATCAAATGACTCGTCGTATTTAAACTTGCTTCTCAGGTTGAAAGCGACGAAGACACGTTATGGAAGGCTGACGTTAGAGAAACAATCGAAGAACTTGCAGCTAGAGGAAAAAAGTTCCTTAACTGGTACATTCTCTTTTACCTAATGTAAACCTTTCCATAATCTTGGGAAGTTAGTTCTGTATCCATAGATGTGCGGCTTATAGGAACATCCGCTTAGCTTCCTCGACATTGTTGGTTTGATAAATAGAAATAAGCCTTAATAGTATCTATTTTTAGTTATCATATATAAACAAAGATTCTTGTAGCCTTCTGAAGTTTGTATCTTTCAAAGTACTATCTTTCTGTATAAATGTGGAGTAATTGGTCTTATCAATTCATTGGAAATGCTGATGGCATCAGAACTATGTCTGACTTGTAGGCTATGGACAAGGAAAGAAAAAGAGATAGCGATTGTGACTCACAGTGGCTTCTTGTTTCACACACTGAATGCACTGCAAAATGAGTGTCATCCAGACGTTAAGAAGGAAATTTGCGGCCAGTAAGTTCCTCTTCTAATACTGTTATTGTTTTTAAGATAAAGAAAAAGTAAACATGGATTGAGCTGTGTGAACACATCTTAATCTTTTGGCTCTGCGATTTGGTTTTAATTGCAGCTTTGCGAACTGCGAGCTACGTTCAATGGTCATTGTTGACAGAAGGTATGGAGTTTCTTCATTAAATACAATCATTGCTTTGGTGATGTAGCCAAGTACCTAATGTCTTTTCATTTTTAAATTCACAGTATGTTGGGATCAGACACTTCAGTGACTGATTATCCAGGAAAGATTCCAAAGGGGATTGATCTTCCAAGTGATGCTGTTGTAGATGATAACAACAAAGGTTAATGATTCTATTTGCAAAACTTCATTGTCTTCAGCTTTCTATTTATCCATACACAGGCCTCTTGTTGTATGCACAACTCTCTTATTAGTCTTACGATATTGAAGATACAATATGACATTCTTGATTCTTCTCTTATTGTTCAGACACAATCACCTAGTTAAAAGATATTTGGGAAACAAAATGTGTATCTTGCGGACCAACTTATATTGGTCATAAAAGCCCAATTATAAAGTGAAAACCGTGAAACCTAATCGAAAAATATTCTCATAAATTCTAAGGATTAGGAAGCTTTTTTTATGATAAACACTATATATACTATATATATATATATATATATATGAACCTTATGATCTCGTATGATCAACCAACCCAATTATATAATTGTATTCATTTATCTTACAAACCTCTCTCTGATCTCACGGCCGGTAAAGATGGGGAGCACATCATCAAAGGATATTGTTTCCAATCCAGGAAACGATCAAGTTCCGTAAGAGAAACTAGAAGATTGGCCATTTGATTTGCCATTTCATTGGGGAAAACCGGCGGTGAAGGCTGCTGCAATACTGATGTGGAAGGAGATGAAAGCCTTATTCCCGTTGGAACTGGAAGATGGACCAGAAAGGTTGATGGAATTAGCCGAACAGGTTAAGGAATCATAAAAAGAATTAGTTGTGTCTTTTGAAGATTGTCTCAACAAATCCAAAAACCCTAGAGAAGAGTACTGTACCAGAACCATGGAAAAGCTTGTCGATTGTATGCACTCTCACCCTAAGTACTATCAGCCGTATATAACTGTGATTGATAAGCTCGAAGAGCTGGAAAAGCGTGGATTCTCTGAGTCTTCTTTTTCTTAATTTGAGTCAATAAAAAGACAATAATAGTCTTATGTCAGGTCTTAGTGGTCTTCGTTCAGTTGCTGTAAGGCTTTCTATAAGCAATTGATTTTTATTATGAAGTTAAATAATCAGAGTTTTCAGTTTCCATTATCCAATACTTGTTTAGGTGATGGTTGGTTTATCTGAAGAGTCAAAATCGGCTTTATAATCTTGTTTAGAACTGAATATGAACATATCTGTTATTCAAACATCTACTCAATGCAAATGTCTGAAAGACAATTCAATGATAAACAAGACACTTATTGAGGTCTGTTTTTCTTTTGTTTCTTCTCTTTTTTCCTTCACCCGTCTTTTTTAAGTCTCTCTAATTGATAATGTTGATATTCAGATACACATAGAAATATAGTATTCTCTCTAATTGGAGATTCCTAGATTCTCTAGTTTTGGTGATAAGAAATACACGTTTTCAATGTCTCTTAATAGTCCTTCTGATGAAAAGAATTATACATTAGCTTCCTCAGTATCTCTTGTAAGAAAGAGCTAAAAGAGACGATGAACATGTACCATGCCGCTTGTGAAGAAGCTCTTATGGAAAAAAACATAAAGAGATGTGGAAAAGGAAAGCAGAATAAATGATAAATTTTCTTCAATGGTTATATGTATATTTATCTTGATTTGTTTCATTGTTCAATCCGTTCTGAAATAACCTCCGAAAAGAGTCTAGAAATTTCAGTAAAACCCTTTCTTTTCTTTTTTTGCCGTCAACAAAACCAACCATATCAAATAAACGTATAACTTTTCATCCACGGAATTTCTTTTAACCTCTCTTGCTTTCTCCTAGCTCTTGTTCTCTTGGTGACCCTGTTACAATAAATTTGAATAATTACTTAGAATCAAAGCTACAACGTTTTGGGACTAAGAGTTGTTACCATTCTCCTTCAACTTATCTTTTACTTTCTCTTCAAGTTTTCCTTTTCCTTAAGCAACTAGGTTTTCCTTTTACTTATTATAAAAGGCATTGTTTAGCCTAAACTCTTATTCACCGATTATTTTCATAAACTATTGAATTTTGAGTTCTTGCTAAAGATGGGGATCTCATCATCAAAGGATCCAAAAACTGAGGATATCGTTTCTAATCCTGGAAACGATCAAGTTCCGTCAGCAATCACATAATCAAAGGATCCAAAAACTGAGGATAGGAAACGATCAAGTTCCATCAGAGAAAGTGGAAGATTGGCCAATACTGAAATGCTGATGTATAAGGTGATAGCCGAACAGGTTGCGGAATATTTAAAAGGAGGTGATTGCAAAGAATCTGTTGTTTCTGTGGAAGATTGTTTCAAGAAAGCTGAAGACTATAGTGAAGAGTGTTTCGGAACCTTCAAAAAGCTTTACAGTTGTATGTACTCTCACCCTATATACTATCAGCAGTATATAACTGCGCTTGATAAAGTCGAGGATCAGTTTGAAAAGCTTGGAATAATCTAGGGAAAACCAAGGAATGTTTAAGACGAGTCTGTGTCGATGGAGTCTTGATTAGTTGTTTGAGTCAATAAAAAGACTATAGTCTTATGTCAGGTCTTAGTGGTCTTCGTTGGTTTATGTTGTATAAGCATTCTCTAATTATGCAGTGAGTCAGATATTTCAGTTTCCATAATCGAATACTTGTTTGAGTCTTTGAGAAACTGGTGGAATCTATGGAGATATAATTAGAGCTTCTATTGCAGTTCAACATTACAAACATGCCCCAAATACAAGCAAGATCATCGATTTGGAACTCTTTAATATAAAATGTATCACACTACAAGTTAAATGCATGTGTTTCTATTTATCCACACACAAACCTCTTCTTTGTAGTATGCAACTCTCTTATTAGTCTTACTATATTAAAGGTACAATAAAACAATCTTAATTCTTCTCTTATTGTTCAGACACAATCAATATACTTGTTAAATTGTACAATGGGAACACAGATTATATTCCTCAGCCAAAAGAAAATCCTTCCCTTTTTGTTCTCTAGATAATCCGTATGAATTTATTTCGTATTGAGAACATTGTAAAAGACGGCAGGTTTCTTGGTAACTGGAGCCAGTTCCTGAAATACCAACATAAATTCAGGATCCCAACCATAAGTGAACCATATAAGTGAAAGCTCTTACAAGAAAGAAATTTTATAAACTGGAAACGGTTCCTGAAATACCAACACATATAAACGACTTTCTCATTGATATTGTAAAAACGTTTACTTTTTCGTGCGGCCATATTCTGAGTTCTAAGGTGTACAGAGAGAGACAGAATAGTACCTCAACTGCAGCAGCTAAAGCAAGGACAGTAGCTTCGGCCCAAGGTCTTCCCATTATTTGTAATCCTATCGGAAGACCTTCTTTATCATACCCAATCTATGTTGTTTTTGTGTTTTCCATTTGCATATATGTTTTAATGGAGAGTGAGTAATCAGAAAAAATATGTAATTGCAAGAAAGAAATAAATAGATGAATATAGAAGGCTAAGTTTTAGTTGGGGACAGAATGATTAAAAATTGCTTACCGGGACAGATATGGCTGGGAAGCCAAGGAGATTTGCAGCCACAACAAAGCGCATTAAATAAGCTGGAAAAATAAGCAATCTGAATATTAGAAGCTGAAGACTCTTATATATACTTCCTTACATCAATAATGAAGAAGTTGAGAGTTTTGTTTGAAACCTGTCACTTTAAAATTGGTTTCTCCATTTTTGAGAGCATCAGGGGGTATCACAGGAGCTGTCATACTGTTTGTACAAGACAATATTCCACCCAAAACATGAGAGAAGTTCAAGCAGTAATATACAAGTAAATGTATCTGAAGATATTGGAAACATATGTTTGTTAATGTATCTCGAATATAGGAACCTTTGATAAGCTAAACTACACAGAAACAAAAATAATTAATACGAAAAAAGTTATCAATTTATAGAGTTGTATTACGTACCCAGTTGTAGGGGTCACAATGACATCAACGTTTTCGAAGATATCCATGTGATACTCCATCAATCTCCGCCTGCAAAAGAACTTGTATATCAATATTGGTCTCGCTGAAGCAAGCTGCCTCTAGAGTCAATCATCTACTCATAATCCTAAGTTTCCAGGAATCAGACTTATATCTACAGACAGTTATAGAGTTTAAGGCGTGTAGTATAGTTACCACAGTTATTTGTTGACAAATCATCTGAGATAGTCAGCAAAAGAAAATCACTCTGTGGCATTTTATGCAAAACTTACTCCTGTGATTTTAGAAGCAAAAGTGAAAGGTGTACATTATCTATTGCTGTTTACCTAAGACATTGAGCAGCAATATAGTCTGAAGCAGAGAATGAACGGAAAATTGCAAAGCTGGTACGAGTGTCATAAGTTAGTTCTGAATTTTTCCTGAAACATAAGAAAAAGGTGACAAATTTTAGACCAAAGTACTAATTTGATAGAAGGAAATAGAGATATACAGCTACTGAAATCAGAAAAAAGCCTAAAGACATACCCAGCCTCACAGTAAGGACTAAGAGAAGACAGTGTTGCAGACCCAATTGAAATAACATGGGCAGCACGCATCTCATCAAGTTCAGGAACCACAATCTCTACCATCTGAAACAAATAAAAATATAGAGATCATAGTCAAACCAATGTATTGACAGAATCGTAGATTGAGAGATGCGTATTGATAGTATCAGATTACTTGGCAACCATGATTATTTGATAGAAGCTTAAGGATATCTTCACATTTGTCAGAGATGTCACTGGAATTAACATCATTAAACCACTGCATGGATAAAAACAACGCACTAAATATGTCAATGAAATAATAAAATCTAACTCAGATCAACTCTCAAGGATAGAATGTTCACCGTTGTATATTTTCCTAGTCGTAGAGATCCTATAGCATTGCTTCCATTGTTCGACAATAACTTTGGAAAACAGGGTGGAGTCTACAAGATAATTGCAAAGAACAAATCATATGGTAACATATTGCAAGATTATGGGACACTATCAATTGAATACATAGCACACGATTATCGTTACATCTAGAAGTGCTTGAAACTACATATTTATATTTTCTATAATTTCTTTTGAAGTCCTTGTGGCTCAGAAAGTGAAAGATATAGCATATATTCCTGGGAACAGAAGATGTGTATACACTAAGACACTTCTACAAATGACTATATGTCTTACTTTTTCATTAAGATTTTAACTAAGTGTTGTCTAGTATGTATATATGGCTGGAGAGGTTACCGGTTTCAAATTAAATTTATCAGCAGATGAAGGACCCAAGATTGCAGCATACCTGTAACCTCACACAAAGCCATATTAGTAAAAAAGTCCAGGTTTATCTAAGGACCAAACATCTAAAGTAGATAATGGGTGGCTTTGCTTCGAACAGAGTTTGTTTTTCTCGTTGGTTTCACCTCTACTCCGCATTAGAAAGATGTAGAAAAAAGGAAAGAACAACAATAACAGCAAAATTTATGCATTCACAAATCCATATCACGTTTCAACAAAGTTAAACTTACACCAAGAGGGCATCTTCCAGAGATGAAGCAAGTGGACCAATTATTTCCACTGTTCCACCTTCACATAATGACCTGTAGAGATGATAGTGGTCAAAACAAAAAAATCATATGCCAAACACATCAGCTCAGATTTTGTTCTATCATATGAAAGGGGAAAAAAGGTGTAATGGTTGTTTGTTAGAAATTTTCTTAACTCTTACTCTCTTACCCTGTCATATCTGTCCGACCATATGTTGTTTTCAGTCCTGTTATACCACAAAGTGATGCAGGGATGCGAACAGAACCTGCATTTCCAGAAACAACAAAACCTATAAGTATACAGATCATAGGTCATAACAAACATATAAAAACAACTTTGATACCTCCACCATCAGTCCCTAGAGCAGCTGAACTTAGTCCAGAGGCTACCATAGCTGCTGAACCTGAGGAAGATCCACCCGTGTACCTTTTAGGATCATGTGGGTTTCTCGTGGTTCTGCAATGCAGGCATATCAGAAATACAAATAAAGTATACACAAGGAAAAATAGACTGAACTAAAGGTGCAGGAAAAGTATTAAAGTAGACCGCATCAAGTAACATACAGTGTTATGTCTATCCTCAAGACAGATACTATATCTCATATAAATAAAATTTCATGTGTCTTCTACTATGTAGCTTACCCATAATTCGAATTGTTCCCTGTAGTCCCCATGCCTAACTCATGCATATTTGCCTTGCCAAGTAAGATTGCACCACAAGAGCGAAGTTTTGAAACAACTGCTGAATCTTTCTCCACAAAACGATCACCATGCAGCCATGTTGTTCCACCTTTAATGGAAAATCCCTATGACATGTCTGTTGTATCTGGAAATATTTTCAATGAGATATAAGAGTGACATACTCACCCTTTGTCAGGTGGGGTAAACAATCAATATCGTCCTTGATTGTCACAAAAATTCCATCCAAAATAGATATTGGATTTCCTACACAGCTCACAGCCAACATTATCAACAGAGATCTTTACAATGACGTCTATAAGAAGCTACCTCTTTAAGAAGACAAGAACTAGCTTCCCCCATGATGAGGTTTGGTACAACAAATATATCTCGGAGTCTGAATGATTACCTTCTTCAAACCTCTGTGTAGAAGCTTCAGCTTGCTTTATGACATCATTGGCATTAAAGCTAATCAAAAATGGTGTCGGAGCTTTGTCATACTTAAACTCTTCTATGATTGAGATTATTTTTGTTGCTACCTAGCAATCAGCAACAAGATTATTTGTTTGTGCCTAAAAAAACGAGGAGTAAAAACCTGTGCATTAAGTCGACAAACCTGCAATGGAGTTGTCAGCTTGGATCTATAAGCGTATGCATAATCACGTATCTTCCAGTACCGGAAGGATGTTGTCGGATCTCCTTGCAAGCTAAGAGATGGAACATATTGAGGAAGACACTTCAAGGCTGTTTCCAATCTTTGTACAGGACTTTCATCTTCACCAACAATGACAACATCAAGCTCCGGTTCTGTAATAAATCATACACACAATCAATCATCTTTTCGAGGTTTATATAATGATTACTAATTGAAATACGCTTGTGCAATATTCCATGTAAATGTACAACCAATGAATTTCAATAGAATAAATGTCAAAAAGAAGAAATATACTCTGAGAGGGGAACTCGGGTCTAAACATGGGCTCTTCTGGTATAACTGAGTGGCGAAATATCTGCCAATCCCAACACGGAAAAACACATAAATATGCTCTCAATCAAGAATGTAAGAGAAACATAAAAAATCTTGAGAATTCAATAAGAAAGAGAAATGATGATAAATTTAGTCTAATCAAAACATACCTCAGTCATGCCATTGTTGTTCTTCAATGAATTCACAATCGATGTACCTATAAGTGGTGCTTCAAGCATTTTAACGAACAACTTGAACAAAAAACCAGTCAAATGAGGCGCTGCAAAAATACAGTTCGTTTGTAAGAGCTAGTTATAAAATCCATAACCAACCAAATGGAGAAGAGAATTCATCTAATCCACATTAATCAATATACATTGTATAATCCAAACCTTTTACGTCTTCAGATTTATATTTGACAGCAGAAACATCAACCTCTTTTGCCGGTTTCATGACCTGATACTTACCCATCTACAAACACAAGTATCAAGCAAGAAATTTTTAAAGGCAAGTGGGATTTGATCAACAAAACCACACGTCACTGTTCTATAAGTCAACTACTGAAGAACAAAATTGCAAAAATCTATGATCACTATCGTTCCGAAGTTTCGTCCCTTATCAAAAGCATTTCTTATATAAGAATCAGAAAAATTAGGTCGAACCCAACAGAAAACAAAAATGGCGACGAAACTGATGAAATTTGCCCAGATAAAAAGAAGAACTCCGGCGCGAAAACAAAATCTGCTTAGAACTAAGAGAATCGAAGAATCCAAGTAATCAGATTCACCTGAAAGCAGTAACTAAAGGAGAAGATTGATCCAATTCGACGGAGAATTACGTAATGAAGATTTACCAAATTAGTTCGAGGAAGCCGTGCTGATGAGCGGTGAAGTTGTTGGGAACTTGAATGATATAGCTTCTTTTGAACTTGTCTTCTTGTAGTGTTCTCAAATTGACAAATCTGCCCTCTTATTATGCAAATATCTAACTTTGGCCCCTTAATCCCTTTAAATATCTGTTCAGACACACATATACCAATTTAATAAGTTTTCGCATTTAATTAGTAATAATAAAAAAATAAACTTTTTTTTTTTTGTCGAACAATTAAAAAACATAAATTGTTTTCTCTACCACCATGATTACACATGCTGGTGAAATACGTCTATTTTAAGTTAAAATAATTACAGCAATTTACCTATATATATATATAATAAGATGCAAGTTGGCAATAAACTATGGCTATATAATAGCTAGCAAACAAATGGGGAGTGAAATAAAAATTTATACTACTCTATGTTTTTTCCTTCGAGTTGATGTCACATTTTATGCAGCAAAACTTGAAATGCATACAAAAAACAAAATTAACAAAAAAAAAAATGACCATCTTCAATTATATTCTACATATTGACAAAATAACAACAACTATCTTCTAGATAACTTAAACTTTATTCGGACAATAAGAAAATTCATGTTTCAACCTTTTCACAGTTGTTATAATCAGTCATTTCCATTTGAGTTTTTTTCTTAAATCAAATAAAAATATTTACTGATCAAATGATTAAATGTTAAATTTTTCTATCGAAATTCAAGTCAACAAAACTAATTTATGTATTTATAAAAATTTGAGCTATAAATTTGATTTAATTGTTGAAAAAAAGTAAATACAGTAAAAACCTAATCAAGTATAAGCACAGTAAAACAGATTAAAAGTTGATTAAAAAATCACTCAAACATAAAATATATACAAAAGAAATCCAAGAACATGACCCAAAAAAACACAATCCAATACAAATCTATTAGGCTTGCGTAAGCGACTTTTTTTTTTTAATCTAGTGTAACTCTTATTTATTTGTTTGTCAAACTTTTAAATTATTTAAATAAGAACGTAAGTAACCTTAAAATAGTGCTTAGTAGTTAGGAAGAGAGAAAAACCTGTAAAAGCTGGCCTCCTTCAACGTCCAAGTATCAAACACTAGTTGGGTCCCACCACAGCGTTTCAAAAGTCATACTACTAATCTGTGAAGAGATTCAACTAACGTCACAGCCTGTCACATAAATCACATCACCGCCTTTAACTCATAACTTTAATACGCCACGTGTATCATAGTTCGCAACAGTTCCGTCAAGTTAACCATTTTCCAACATCACCTTCACCGTTTTCCTCCATAATAATCATTTAGTCTTCTTCATTTCTTTCTATGATTCACTTCTCATGAATTAACACAAAAAAAAATAATTTAGATTTTGAGAAGAGAGATGGAGAAGTACTCTTATCCAGATTCAACTGATTCTTCACCGAGATCTCGTGAGATCGAGTTTGATAATCCACCGCCATGGGATGATCAAAATCAAAATCAACAGCAACAGAGCTATAAGGTGAAGTTTATGTGTAGTTATGGAGGTAAAATTCAACCTCGACCTCATGATAATCAGCTTACATATGTAAACGGAGAAACGAAGATCTTATCTGTTGATCGTGGTATTAGATTTAATGTTTTAGCTTCGAAGCTCTCCGCCGTTTGTGGTAGTGGTGATAGTGGTGGAGATGTTGCGTTTAAGTATCAGCTTCCTGGTGAAGATCTAGATGCTTTGATTTCTGTTACGAATGATGAAGATCTGGAACATATGATGCACGAGTATGATCGATTGCTTCGTATGTCGTCTAAACCAGCGAGGATGCGTTTGTTTCTCTTCCCAGCTTCTTCTGTTTCCGGTGGATTTGGTTCTCAAGGTTCGACTCAGTCAGATCGAGATCGATTCGTTGAAGCACTTAATACAGTTCCGAGACATCCTGAATCAGAGAAATCTGTAACTGCTCCTCCGGATAATGCGGATTTTCTGTTTGGATCGGAAAAAGTTATACCTCCGCCTCAACAACAGGCTGAGGTGAAAATACCGGTACCGGTAGCTTTAGAGCCTCCGTTGTTTAATAATGATCCGCGAGTGATTCAACCAGATCACGGCGTAAATCCGATGGAAGTTCAAAGACAAATGCAGGAATTTCAGAGAATGCAAATTAGGGATCAAGAACAGCAACAACAACAACAGTTACATCATCAACAACAGGAAGCTGTATACAGGAGAAAGAGTAACGAAGACGGTTTTATCGAAACCAGCGGAGGATACTTCTCTCCACCGTACGTTCAAAATCCGGTGCAACCACCACCACCACAGCCAACGATTCCTCAATCGAATGCACAAGCTCCTCCTCCAACGACTTTCTGGCAAGGAAATCACAATCCAGGAGGAGTATTTCCAACAACAACACCAGGAATTGGATTACCAGAACAACCAGTATATGTGATTCCATCTCCATCACCACACCCAACGACTGTATACCACGCGCCACCGCAACAACAACCTCAAAGCGTTATGAGACCATTACCTACAGGACAAGGAAACCAAGGAGGCTACTATCCTCCAGTACATCACCAACCACAATACAACATGACTCAACCACCAGTACAACAACAACCTCCACCATTTACCTCCGGCCCTCCACCACCACCACCATACTCCGCCGTTCCACCGCCACGACAAGTAGTTGGTTTACCAGATACATCAGCATATACACAAGTAACTTACTCAGGAGGAATGGGAAAACAAGTTTACTATACAGAAGCTCCACCACCACCACTATACAACCATGGAGTTGGCTTACCTGTGAATGCTATGAATGAACTGAGAACTGGACCAGATGGGAAGCTTGTAGCCATGAATATGCAACCAAAAGTTTCATCACAGAGTTCAGATTCATCAGCAGTATGATTATGATGATTATCAAGAGGTATAATGATTTGAATCAGATTTACAAATTTCATCGTTATCGTCATTATATATGTAGTGTAATTGAGATCACTTTGGTATTTGCTTGTCTGATAAATAATGTTTTTATTCTTAATCTACTTTGTTTATAAATCCTATGTTGTTTTTGATTCTGCAACTTTCATTAAATCATAAGTGTGCTTTGCTATATCTTTGTCTTTTATTTCAGAACTTTTTGCTTTTTGCCTTCTTTTGGCTTTTGTCTTTTGTCTTAATATTGCATTACAAGTAAAAATTTAGATTCTTCCGTAATATCCCAATCACCATTTTTAGTGGGTTCTACCCGTAAGTCAATATTTTCCCCATAGTTGGTGTTACTTCTATTTGTTTTACCGATCAATCACCATTTAATTTTTTATTGTGTTTTATTTTTACTCACAAAATATCAAAATTTGTTTCTCAAAAATTTTCTAGCTTAAACACACTATACACTTCTTTTTTTCGCCTTTAAGCCTTTATTATTACATCAAATTACATGATATCTATACCGGCGAAAATCAATGAATTCTTCGGAAGGTTAGAAAATACAAACACATACAACTTATAATTTTAACCGGCATACTATATATATGCCTTGGAGCAACCTAAAATCGGTTCCGAGAGATATTAACCAGAAAATAGTTTTAAAAGAATTTAAAAGGACAACTTAGTAATTTTCTGACCCAAATTAACTTAAGACATTATGAAACCAACACGTCCCGAAAGGGATGACGAAAATTTCTATAGCAACTCGATGTATTTTTCATATATAACAAAGACACTTAACTATGCAGATATTTCAGTACTTTTATGACTTATATGGCCAAATCAAATTTCGTTTTATCTTTCTACATGCACATCTTATTTTCGAAAATTAAGGTGTTAAACCGGACCTAAAGACCTGAACTTGGATCTGATCCGAAAAGGAAGACCTGTACTCGAATCCGAAATGCTTAATTATCTGAATAGGTCCAAATAATTAGGAATCGAAGAACCGGACCCGAACTAAGAACTGAACGGGTACTCGAAGACCCAATTTTATCATATTTTTAGGTATTTTCAGGATATTCTATGAATATTTATTTGGTATTTTTAGATATTTTCAAATATTTTTTGAATATATGGGTATTCAAATGTATTTTTCGGCATTTTTAGGTATTTGTTTTGGTATTTTTAAAAAAAAATTTGGATATTTTTAGAGTATTGGCTATGCGGATAATTTTCGGTTCTTTAAATTATGACCCGAACCGACCCGAACCCGAAGAGCACTGACCTGAAACCGACCGAAATAGTGACAGATCTTGTATAAGAATTCCGAACCCAAAAGAATTAAACCTAAAAAGACCCGATCCAAATCCGACCCCGACCCGAGGACCCGAATGCCAATGACTACTGTAGTTATGTGTGAAAGATTGATAAAAAGCCCTGTTCAAAAACTCGCTGACATAGCCGATTAATCCTCCGTATAGGGGCTAGGCGGTGACCAACCGAGTCGATTAATACCTATACTGTTGTTAAAATCGGCTATTCGATTAATCTCCGCGTAACCCAATAGTCTTCGCCTAATCCGATTTATATCTGATTAATTTCTGTCTAATATAATTAGGATTATATATTTTTAAACTATTAAATGTTTAAATAAAAACAAAACAAATTTTAATCTTAAACATTAATTTTATATAAGTTGAATATTATTATAATGTTAATTATAACCAACAAATTATTTATAATGATCTCTATTCTAAAACATGATACCTTATAACACTTAATCAGCCTCAAACTAGCATAACATTGAATTATACAAAGTCTTTTAACTACTGCACTAACTTAACATTATTCGAATGAGTATAAAATATATAATATATAAGACTAAATATATATAAATGTCTTAAACTAATCTCCGAATACTCTTTATATCTGATTTCTTAATAACTTGCTAGACGGTATCCGAACAAAACATGAGATAAAAAGTAAAATATGAGTTAAACATAAAAAGTCCAAGAAAACTATCAATCTCAAGGACAGGTGTTGTGGGAAGTATTGAGGTTCTTAACAGCATTTAACAAAGAAAAGTCAGAGAGCCTCACTGACTCACACTGATCGCCATCTCATGATAACCCAACTCAATAAACGACACTCCAATACGTATGTATCACCATCACTATCATCATCATTGAATTCAATGCATCAATCAAAACAAAAAACGCTCCCAATAAAATTAAGATATCTAAAACACAGCTGTCTCTTATACATTAGACTGTCATTATAAAGTACTCACTTTTATCTTTTTGGTTATTCTGTTATATCTCCATGCGTCATCATCCTCTGCCTTATGCTTAAATCCTAAATTATGGATTTGATTCAGAACAATCAAAGACCAATCAGAGAACTTCATCTCCACTTTACATCATCCCAATTCATATGGAACACACAACACCAGAAATCCATACACATGTTCAAGAAATCTATAGACTTTTTGTATCATTCAAACAAAATTTTCATCAACCTCCAACATCTGAGTCTTTACATCAAATAACTTGTACTTGATGAAGAAAAGAAGAAACATATGAATACTTCAACATGATATGAACTTGTAAATATAACCAACATGAAAATTGAAAACAAAATTGTTGAACTATCATAGTAAATCATCTCTTTGGGACAATGTGAGAATGTAGAATTTTTTGATGAGAGATGTAGAAACTTAAGATTTGGAATCAATGAATAGGGAAAATCCAATTCAAACTTGTGATGCTGATCCTGAGAAGGAAGATGGATTTCACAATTGATTAACCTCTGGTGGTTCTAGGTGTGGCTTGTGTCAATGCTCAGTGTTCTTCAGATTCAAAAACAGATCACCAAGTGCAGATTCACAAGTCGTTTGACCATCTGGTCCCAAACCCTTAAGCAGAGACTTGGTGAGTTTCAAAGAAGACACCATTTGAAAGATCCTGCCACAGAATTTACGCACCTGAGCTCGCCTTGCTTGCTTCTCTGGCATCTTTGCAACTAGTTGTTTAATCAAATGACTTAGCTTCTGCATATGTGTCTTCATTGTTTTTTTGGAACCTTCTTGGGTGTCTTCGTTTATAGGAACCAATGATCTCAAAGTTTCAGTGATTAAGTCGAGAGCTTCCACTCTACGGAACTCAACTTTTGCATCCCCGCTTTTCTCAAGAAGGAAACCAAAGAGATGGTGACCAATCCATGGTCTTCTTCTAAAAACTTCCTCAATAAACTCTATCTTCATCTGAGACTTTTTGGTATCGAAGTACCCAACAAGGACACTCCTAAACACATCCAAGATCTTCTCCAGTTCAGTTTCTGAGAATTTTCTCGCATCGATTATCTTCATGACCCAGTGAGTTGAGTTCTGAGCAAGGTTAGAGATCATCTTGTGTCGGTTCCACGCAGCTGACTGCTTCTTCTTGGAAGGGTCAACCCCTGACTTCTTACTTTTGAATGGTTTTGCTGCCAGTTTTAGATTCTTCTCCAACAAAGAAGCAAGGGCAGGTAATTCCATTGATTCATCCTTGGGAAACTCTTTAGCCTTAAAGATCTTCTTCTGGATGATACCCCATATACGCTGTAAAAGCTGCTGACTACTTTCTGCAGTGCTTGGGTTCACAAGTGCCTGAGCTAAGTTTATGTACACTGTCATAACCTGAGGATTACCTGTTCAATAATCACCAACACAAACATGTAGAAATCAGTCAACAATAAGACCGTGTCTTTCATCATGCTAAATCAGTGTTTTACGATGCATTTACCTGGATTTTCATGGAGGTAGATCTCAAGAAGAGAGAGGACACGGAGTTTAAACAAAACAAGCTGCGATAGTGCAGTTTCACCACCAGCTTGATTCCGCTTCTCCTTGAATATCTGGGCCAGGTAAGTGTCCATACGGAACATTGCATCATCATCCATTCCATCATCATCATCATCAGAACCATCAGAATTCTCAGGAACTTCTTTGTCAACTGCCATAGGGACAACACCAGTAACTGTTTCGGAATCATCAGTTTGCTCATCGCTCTCACCAGTCTCACCAATTTCCTCATTTTCTTCTTCCTCTTCAATTGCTAGACAATCTTCGTCATCATCATCAAGATCCTCAGAATCTTGGTCCTCCTGATGTCTAGCTGGTTTTAGATCTTTCTTGATCACTCGCAACATTCTTAGTAGTCCATCATTGGTAACATCTTGACAAAAGTGCTTGAAAACCTACAAAAGACAGAAAATTGCAGATTTTATTAGAAACAATTAACCACAGAATTTCTCACTCTAGTATTAAAGGATCAGTAACTTAAAGTAGAGTAAAAGGTTGCTTGTAGCTAGCTTATTACCTGCTCAATGGAAGATCGCATTGGAGCAGAAGAATGTGGCAATAGAGAAAGTAATGTGTCCACGAGGACGTCCATGACTGCCGGTTCTTCTTCATCGTCTGCCTCACCTTCCCCATCGCTTTTCAGAAGATCAGTAGAGGAATTAAAAGCTTTGTCGCAGCACACTGAAAGTTCACTAGCAGCTTCCGAGAACTCTCCCGGATGAAGGAGTATTTGAAGCAATAGCTGGACAACTAAGTGCCTCAAAGCATGATATTTATTAGCCACAGCAGATAATCCGCATTTTCTTTCCTGCTAGATAGTAAGATTAAATATTTAAAACACAGAAGCATATCAACATTTATTTTAGGAGGATTTCAATTTACAGTATAAATAAGAAAATGCCATTTAGACACCTACCTCCTTTGAGAGTTTAGTTTCTGTTTCTTGTAAATCCTTAAATGCCTTTTCATCTGCTTCATCCAAGGAACGAAATAGAGAAACTGAGGGAATATTCTGCAGCGTGCTAAGGAATTTCATAAAGTACGAAACAGGATCATCGGGTTGCTCCAGGCCATTTCCCTTAGATAGTGGATTTTCAATCTTTTGGGAATTTGATAGTAAGAGCTGAAGCTGTTCGATGCACATCTTGCACAGAGCAGTGGAAGTAGCTGTCTTTGGCCACTTAAATTTCTCCTGCAACTCAAATGATGTAACTTCAGTGCCCAGAGAAGCCAGAAATAGACCTTGAACAGCGAGAAATTTCAGGATCTGTTTTTGCACTCTCAATTTCGCTTCGGGTGCCAATTTGGCACGTTTCAAAATGCCAGGAAGAGACTCAATGACCCAGCTTTTCAGAACATCTGAATTTCCAGTTGTTCCAACAGAATCCTTCTCCTCGTTTGAACCTATTTCAGAATTATCATCCGTTGTTTGACTCTGATCAGAGTTCAAAGAGCAAGGTTCTAGGGACCATTTTGAAGGTTCCTCAGGAACATGCTGTTCATCCACAAATAAATTCATCAAATTTTGGAGGAAAAGAGTGCAACCATCTTCAGTTTCAAACTCTGCAGCTAAATCTTTAACAGTTTTTGTACGCGTAATATTATCAAATTTTCCTTCACTGTGTTTCTGAAGAGCCATTGTAACAGCCACCCTCTTGGAATCGTCATCTTTCACCCAATCCATTAACTCCACAAGAAAATGGGTTGCAACTTTATGCAACCAAGAGTCCTTTGTGGAGAGTATATCCATGAGGCACTGAACAAGTTTGAATGATAAAACATGTTGGACAAAACTAGCAGGAAGCTTTGGAAGAAGAAGGTGCAGGATATCAAATGCCAAATGCTTGCGATCATGAGATGAAGAAAGTAGGGTTCCTTCCATGAAAATCACGCAGAAATTTCTGATGTTATTTGTGGCTTCTTCTTCAATGGGATTGGACTTGCGGTTACGCTTTTGCTTTTTCGAGGAACTTGTAACCGATGTGACATCTTCGCTTTGAAGAACTGCTTCTGGTAACAGCATATCACCAATAACAGACCATAAGCTATGAACACGAGGCTGGCAGAAAGTAGATTCCTACAAAGGTTCCCAAAAATATCCTTTAATCGAGTATTATAGAAAGAAAATTCATCTTAAGCGATGTTTCACTATTAGGGCGTTCCAAACTCATAAAAAGTTTCAAGACAGGGTATAAACATGTTTGACCATTATACATTGCAAAAACATTGGCATGCCCTGTACCTTCAAGCAATTATCAATGACGGAGAGATGGTCAGCAGAAAAGAACTTTCCGGAGCTAAAAGGAACTGGCAGTAGTTTGTTAAACACAGGATGATCCACTGAAATCTTTTCACGGAGTTTAAGCGCTAAGAGCAAAGCGTCTGGGTTCCCAACCTCTGTGGCTTGTTCAAACCATTTATGAAGCTCTAGAGCTTCCATAACATGGGTCACAACAGCTTCAGTGGGCAACTGCAGGATATAAATGGCATCATAAGACTTCACATTGGGTAGTAAAACTGCAATAAACTTTTCACATAGGCATGAACCTATTATACCTTCTCAACAAAGTCTAAAAGAATATGTACAGCTGGTTCCTGCAAGTAACGCTTTTTCGCAGCAAGGCCAATAAGAGCATTGGTAAATTCTTTGATTATATGAGACTCTTTATCAGATTGCCAATCTTCAATGAGTCTTCCAGAGCGCACAAGTGCACCGTAAGCAAACAACCGACCCAATAAGCATTCCTTAACATCCTGTGTCAATTGCAAATTAAACAAAACATGTAAATCTCTATAACAAAATCACATAGCACGAATCATAAAAAAACTGCTACTTACTTGTCCCTTCATAGACGAAGACACTGACAAAGAATCAGCAATAAGTTTTAGCAGCGATTCCACATTGATGCTAGCAATTGTGCCAACAGGTAATGTTAACCCCAAGGCAAATCCTTGTCTTGCACACTATTTAAACAAATAAAACAATTGTCTTTAATCAGGAATTGCTGGACAAAGGAAGATATATGAATATATAATGTAAGACCAAAAGGAGATACCTCTCTTGAAGAAGAGACTCCACGAATAAGCCTGCGTAAAGCATATCTCACATGTGGTGCACAATCATCCAAACCATCGTTTTTCTCAGCTTCAAGCATCAATCCACCATCAACAGAATCCTTATTAGGTAACATCTCATATTGCTTTTGAATATCTTGCAACCTAGACACCAACGACTCAGCAGCAGCTTCTCTAACAGAAGCATCAGAAGAAGCCAAATCCCTAAAATAGTTAAGCGGTAACTCCGGCAAAGAGGAAGAAGCAGGGGCTTCAGCCAGAGACTCATCATCTTCTTCATCGGATTTCGAATTAACAACTAGACTAGTACGCTTAGGCTGCGAAGCTTCTCCATCATCATTGTTCTCCAAATCAGCTCGTTTTCTCTCTTTATCAGAAGCTTTTCTCTTCTTCTTCTTCTCCATATCTTTACCAGAACTTGCAACACCAAGAGGAGTATATGATGTTACCGCCGCCATAGAATCAGTCTTAGATTTCTTCTTCTTCTTCACAAAGGAATCATCGGTAAGATTCTTCTTCTCGATTAGGTCTGTAGAATCGTCGTTACTTCTCTTCTTACTACCCATTAAAACCGCAAAAAATTGGAAATTGAGGAAAATGAAGAAAACCCTAGTCGACTAACTTAAAGCTTTTCTCTTTCGTTTTAACGTCCCTCAAACTAAAGGGTTTTAGGGTTTAGACTTAATTTTAAATAAATATTTATAAAATTGAAACTTTTTTTTAAAAAAGGAAGATTTCCATCAATTACAATAATAATAAGATAATCATTATTATCGACCTCACCGGTTACAAAAGAAACAGATCGTCGGGAAATGGTAAGAAGCAATTAGAGAAGATGGTAGTAAAATTAAGTGAGCAAAATCTCGATTTTGCAACAACACTCACAGTCACACAATAAGAGTGTGTCACACACTCTGTGTGAAACAAACATAATAAATTTAACTGAAATTGAAATTAATAATTCTTAATATTGTACTTGGAGACGTCAATAGTATTATTTCGAAAATGTCATAAAGCCCGACAAAAAAATGTCATAAAGCCCACCATTATTTCGAGAAAAGCCCAAGTTTATTTGGAAACTTAAAGCCCATAATGACAAATTTCACTAAAAGTTAAAAATATTGTACCAATTGGGTTTGAGAAATAAATTAAGACAGAGCTCTAAGCCCAAATTCTAAGTGAAGAGTGTAAAAACCCATATTTACTGGGTTTTACAAGACATATTAGAGTTTCCAAACTTTCAATAGATAACATAGGATTTACTGTCTTTTTCGTTTCGATATAATAATAGATCAACCTATAATTAAATTTTTTTATCTAATTTCATCTAAAGTATATATGCAAACCCTAATTGCACCCAAATTTAAATAATGACTATTGAATTCCACACATAATATACATAATCGGTCTAATTGCACAAATTGCTGGATAATTATGGTTTTGTTGCAAACCAATAATTAGTTACGATCTTAAATCATTAATTAACCGAATCTAAACTCGACCAAATCTCAAATTGACAATCGAATTTGAGCTGGTTAGGATAATCGTTGTCTATTTGAGATTTGGTCGGATCTAAAATTGGTTTAAGTTCGGTTAATTAATGGTTTAAAATCGTAACCAATTGTTGGTTTACAACAAAACCATAATAATCCAGCAATTTGTGCAAATAGACCGATTTCTTATAATATGTGTGGAATTCGATAGTTATTATCTAATTTTTGGTGCAATTAGGTCTTGCATGTATACTTTACATGGAATTAGATAGAAGGTATAAGTATAGGTTGATATGTGTTAGAATGTAATTGTCCCACAATCAAAAGTTAGGACTATTTTAATCTACTATATATAAGATGAATGTTTTTCCACTCATTGCATTCTAACAATATGTTATTATATCGAAACTTTGGGGTAGAAATAGACTGTCAACCCAATAATATATTATATGTATTATACGAAGATAATTAATGTAACTTTTTTATTTTGAATCACAACTCAAACTCTAAACATTATAGCCATGTTCTTTAAATCAACGCTGCGTTAGCGACCAACATTTAAGAAATAGTCATTAGCAAGGAGAAAAACAATTGAAGGAATCGCTCAAAATGATCGTCGATGATATCAATAGAGTCCTTAATAATCGTCGGTAAATATGGCGATCATAATTATAGGCGAGGTAAGCTCCGTAACAATCACATCAACTCAAACTTGTCACCGTCTTCACTATTATTACACTTATTGGTCGCTGACGAAACGTTCATTAAAATAACAGGGCCTATCACACCATATTACACGTTTACTTAAAATCGAACTCGGGTAAAAAAAAGGGTATAAGTTAACTACTTTTATCAAACTCAATTCTCCAAAAAATGGTGTAATTTTATAAGTAAAACATAATATCTCTTTTTGTGTCATATCATCAACCATAAATGAATATTAATTGCTTAGAAAATTCGTAGTTCATTGCTCTAACTTTCTAAGATTCCAGACAAAGACTATAAACATCAAAAAGGTTCCTTCACGTCATCTAACTAATACAATTTCCTTTTCTTTTGTCATAATTTATAAACCATAACGTAATTTCTTTTTTTACGTCATAGCACTAATCATAATTTGTTTTTTTCTCTGTACTTGGCCACTAGTAGGAAAATAATAACCAAGTCTTATTGGCTAAAACACCATATCATAACTGTTCGTATAGTTGACTCATTAGATTCAATCAATAATTCTATTATTATAATAACAACCAAGTCTTATTGGCTAAAACATAAATTTATTTTTTACGTCATAGGATTAAGCATAATTTGTAATTTTCTCTTACTTGGCCACTAGTAGGAAAACAATAACTAAGTCTTATTGGCTTAAACATCATATCATTTGACAAAAAAAAAAAAAAAAAACCTCATATCATAACAGTTCATATACTTGACTCATTAGGTATTCAATCAATAATTCTACTAAAATAATCTTACCTCATTCATGTTCTATTTATTAAATTAATGTAAATAGCTTATTTTAAGTATATAGATTTTTGGAAATATATATACTCAACTTAGTATACGCGATTCTGTTCTATTTTTACCCAAGATATGTCCATGATCTTGAACCTATCTCACACGTAGAAATCAAGGAGAATGCAGAAAAATTAGCTGGGGAAGTAGAAGGCGCAATTGGATTGATTTTCGAGAAAACATAAGATCGAGATAGAATCTTCATCTTCATATTCCGTCGCAAAGAATCGAAAACGAGTTTTGTTTTTCATTACTATGACATCTCTTAGCTTGAAGGAAGTAGTCAGAGATTTTTTCAAAGAAACAGGTAAAATTGGCAAAGATAATGATACAAAATTTTGCACTTGAACTAACAAGAAGTTGTTGGGATTATGTATATCTCTTAATTGTTTTCCTTTTGTCTTAGCTTTCGTAATTATATAAAGGAAAAAATGGCCAAAAAATTTCTCAACTATTAAAATTAGTCAAAAAATAATTCAAACGTTTTGATTATACATTTAAATACTAAACATTTACATAAAAAACCAAATTATGCTTGATTGAAATCAATGTTAAGAAACCGCTAACGCTGTTAAGCTAACCTCTTTATATTAACCTTCTTTTCATACTCCTATAATTTTTATAATCTTTGGACTTTTTTTTGGATATTATTTGTTTTGTTTAGTTTAGCATATGAAATGGAAATTTGAAACGTAGCAAGCAATTTTAGAGTTTTTAAAAATGGATTAATTTATACTAGAGTTTAGATGCACATCTAAGATTATTAAAATTATCAAGTATAATCCAAAAGAACAAACAAAGAAATTAACAGTAAATTTTATTGGTCTACAAATACAAGGTCCATGTTTATGTTCATTTTTCTACGCTTTAGTCTCTATAGCTGGTACTTAATATTTTTCCAAGACTTGTTCTCTTTTGCTTCGTCTGAAAAGCAAAAGTTTCAAGAAAACAACAAAATAAGTCTCACTATATTGCAATCCGAGTGCAACAAATTAATTTACAATTAAAAGATGCAAAGTTATTCACCTAGTTTTGCATCAGACACTTAGCATATTTGATCAACTTCTTATAAAGTTTTTTGTATATCTCTCTGCAAAGTTTCATGTGATAAGATGTTATGATCAGTTGTCTATAAACCATATAAACACAAAAAAATATACAAAATCAAATTACATAAACACAAGAAATAATATAACAAACTTGATGCTTCTTTGGCCGATTACATGGATATTTTTCTTTAAATTGTGGTTGATTTAGATATGTCATTTTGTTATGTTCTTCTTCCTTAAAATTTGTACATGTTATAACATGACCATGACATAACAATCTATTTTTTTTTTATGTAGATTCATGAGATTATTTTCGTCTCTTATAATCGTTTGTTCTCCCACGTTTTCGTTTTAGTGGTGTTGGCAAGATAGGTAATCTATTGCACTAAGACCATGTGCATAAGAAGCTTGCCACTTTTGAGTGGTGTAATAGTGGGACACAAATGAAACAACATCAAGTTTTCTTGATGTGATAACAGACATAACATAATTACAAAGGATATTATTTATCTGCCGTTTAATACACCTACAGATCTTTGTATTTAAATCAACATGATCATCAATTTCACATTCATCGCCAGTACTCATAAATATAATGCACCTTTTAGCATATTTTCTATTGTCTTCTTTGTAAACTTATTCGTAAAATTATTTGCAATCAATAATTCTACTAAAATAATCTTAACCCATTCATATTTTATTTATAAAATTTAATGTAGATAGTTTATTTTAAGTAAATAGAATTTTGGAAGTATATATACTCAAGTCTGTAAATGTTTCACACGTGTTGTCTCTCAAAAAAATTATTTACGTCTCATATAATATTGACAAGAGTTTAGTAATTTTATGGATCATAATAAAAATAAATAGTCTTTTCTTTGGAGATGTCTCTAGTTAAATTATCTATGAATTTCCTGACCAAAATTTCATTCCAAAGAGTTAAATAATCCCGGAAGTGAATTTGAGCCAAAAGAAATTGATCCTTATCGGTCCAATTAATACCAAAAAAAAAAAATTAAAGTAAATAGATTTTTAAAATTAAAATGTTTATTATAAAGGGAGAGATGGTTTATGTGTCTCACATAAAGATCCCTCGCCTTATTATTATCTGTCTCTCTTTCTTCCACACTATCACACAAACCTTCTCTTCACCGGAATGACCACCGACGGTGATATCTCCGATGAAGACACATCACCAATTGAAGAAGTCCGGTTAACAGTAGCAAACACCGACGATCCAACACTACCGGTTTGGACATTCAGGATGTGGTTTTTGGGTTTAATTTCATGTTCTCTCCTCTCATTCCTTAACCAATTCTTCTCATACCGAACCGAACCGTTGGTTATCACTCAAATTACGGTTCAAGTCGCTACACTTCCTATCGGTCATTTCTTAGCTAAAGTGCTTCCAAAAACCCGGTTTGGTTTACCTGGATTTGGATCAACCCGGTTTTCGTTGAATCCGGGTCCGTTTAACATGAAAGAACATGTATTGATATCCATATTTGCGAATGCGGGTAGTGCTTTCGGATCCGGGTCGGCTTATGCGGTTGGTATTATCACAATTATTAAAGCTTTTTATCGTCGGAATATTTCTTTTATTGCCGGTTGGTTACTCATCATCACTACTCAGGTAATTGAAATTCTAACTTCAATCATTTTCTCAAGTTGTTATATAGTTATAGAATTAAATATTACTTTAGTTGATACTTGATAGTCGTCAGCATAATAATTAAAAATTTAGAAAAGCAACTAAGATTATAAATATATTGTTAATTAAAAATATAAAATTTGTATTCTTGCGTTATAATAACGGGTAGTATGATTTAATTGTAATTTATGTTGTTTTTTTTTGGTTAACATTGGGCCACAGCTGGCCGGTCCATAAGCCAAGTTCCTGCATAATATAGGCAACGAGACTCGATCCCTCGACCTACAAGTGTGCCTGCCTTTAGTGGACTTACTACCTGCCATTAGGATAAAGACTACTTGCAATTTATAATGTTTAAATGTGATTAATAATATTTATAATGTTTAAATGTGATTAATAATTTTGATATGATGTAAAGTATAAGGCTGGTTTTTTATCCAAAAAAAAAGTATAATAAAGCTAACGATTTTGTCTTTGGTGATTGAGTATGTTGTGTTTCTGTCAAAAACAAAAATTAGTATAACATGATCTTTACTTAAATATATACTATATATATAATGCTTACATTTTATGGAGCTGTGTTTTTTCTGTTCAATATTCCTAAATCGGAATTAGATTCTAGCTTTTTTTTGTTTTTTTTTTTGACAAGCAGATTCTAGCTAATCGTGTAATTTGGTATTTAGAATTTGGATTTAAGATATGGTTATGGGTTGGTTTTTGTTGATTGTAATGTGGGTATATATTGAAATTGTAGGTATTGGGATATGGTTGGGCCGGTTTACTGAGGAAATATGTGGTCGAACCGGCTCACATGTGGTGGCCAAGCACTCTGGTTCAAGTCTCATTGTTTCGGTTTGTTTTCTACTCTTTAATTTGATTCCATCTTTCTTCATTAACTTATAATGCTAATTAATATGGTAAAGATTAGCATCAATCTATAAGACAAAGCAACTTTGTGATTTACTTTATTTTTTTTCAAATCTTATAAATCACAAAGTGAAAACATTTGATTCTTTGGATCACTAAGTGAAATAATTATAATATACACCTTATTACAAGCTTATCTTTTGTCCCTTTTCCCAAAAAACATCTCAAAGACTAAAAATAAAAATAAAAATAAAATAAAATGAAGACAAATTGTTTAACAGTATTTCGAGTTTGGACATTCGAATTTTGACTCAATTTGCGGGGAGAACACTCTCATTGACTAGCCTCTATAAATTTTCCGATTTTCACACTATTTTATCGTCTAAATTTCTACCTTCTCATTAATTTGATTAGGATCGGTAGTATAAGTCAATATAGAAAATTTGATGTTTTGTCTTTTTTTTTTGTAGAAATTAAATAATAACCCACTATGATAAAATTGTAATGAACACTAGGCACACTTAATTATATGGTCCACACTTGTGGCGTGTCTTTTGATCGATCATGACCACTTCTTAGTTCTTATCCAATTCTACAATATTGACCATAGGACTTAACATACATAGTAACCTTAATTGCATTTATAATATATACCAATATCTCAAATTATTAGGATGATTTAATGAACAAGTATGAATCCACGTGAGTCAAGCTGTAGTCATGGCGGGATTCTAGTGTCATACTTGATTTCACTCAATCACTCGGTGGGTGGTCCATATATTCATTAATCACTTTCACTTTCACATTTCATAATCATGACATAATATGAACATGAGTTTTTGATTAATTTCTTCTTTGTTGACAAGTGAGTTTTCGAATTTATAATAACAATTAATGGAGTAAATTGTTTAATATATGGCTAATGGCTCTGATGGAGGTTGCACATGGTGTGTGGCTCTATACCTATTTAATGTGAGATTTAAGAATACCTTATAATTGTCATATAATTTGTTTTAGTCAGTAGACAAGACCTGATCCATAATTCAAGTCCATCATCTATAATTCTAAATAATATTACGTAGAGATTACATATAGTTATGTAGAGTCGAACTTTAAAAGAATACAATATAGATGGACTTAACCGCACATTTCCTTCCGGTAACAGAATTTAGAATCCAGAGTTTTTGTTTATAAATCGAGTTTTTCGATCTAATTGTAGAAGAAATTTTTTTATTTTTGCATAACTATTTCGCAATCTCTAAAATCATATAAGAAAATAATTGGGTTTTTTATTCTAATGATTAAATTGCATGCAGGGCATTGCATGAGAAGGATGATCAAAGAATGACAAGAGCAAAATTCTTTGTCATAGCATTAGTATGTAGTTTTGGATGGTACATCGTTCCTGGTTATCTCTTCACAACACTCACAAGCATCTCATGGATTTGTTGGGCATTTCCAAAATCAGTCACTGCTCAACAAATTGGTTCAGGCATGAGAGGTCTTGGTCTTGGTGCATTCACACTTGACTGGACTGCTGTTGCTTCATTCTTATTCAGTCCACTGATCAGTCCATTCTTTGCCATTGCTAATGTCTTCATTGGTTATGTTCTATTGATCTACTTAGTGTTGCCTGTAGCTTATTGGGGTTTTGATTCTTATAATGCTACAAGGTTTCCTATATTTTCATCACATCTTTTCACATCGGTTGGTGAGAAATATGATATTCCTGCAATTGTGAATGATAAGTTTGAGCTTGATCTAGCTAAGTATGCTCAACAAGGAAGGATCAACTTGAGCATGTTCTTTTCTCTTACTTATGGACTTGGTTTCGCCACCATTGCTTCTACACTCACTCATGTAGCTCTCTTCTATGGCAGGTAAAGTAACAACATATTTTCTTTTTATTTGGTTTAGTCTGTACGAGTATGGTCCAGTGATAGTATTGAAATTTAGAATGGTAATATTGTGCTATTCCGGGTTCGCTATCTCTAAAAACAAAATCACATTCGTGTATGGTATAACGGGTACTCACATAATTCCCCTGGCCCGAGATTAGTCGAATCTTATAGCTTGTCGACCCATTAACCATTTGAACCGGTTCGAAAAAAAGTACCTGGCTAGTTTGGAATTCTTAGTGCTTTTCCAATTCGAACACATGCCTTAATCAATTTTTTAATGACACATACACCACTCGACTAAATGAAACTATTTTGTATTTTGGGGCCGGAAAATTCTTTATATTTTTTGGGCCGGAAGCTGGTGCTTCTCCAGCTTCTTCCACGGACCGGGTCTGAATGTAATCAAATTACTTACTTGTTTTGTTTTTGTGTCAACAGGGAAATTTTGGAGAGGTTTAGAGTTTCGTATAAAGGCAAAGAAGATATACATACAAGGTTAATGAAGAGATATAAAGACATACCTTCATGGTGGTTTTACTCGATGTTGGCTGTTACATTACTTGTCTCTCTTGCACTATGTGTTTTCTTGAACGATGAGGTTCAAATGCCTTGGTGGGGACTTGTGTTCGCAAGTGCCATGGCTTTCATCTTTACACTTCCCATCAGCATCATTACGGCAACAACTAACCAAGTAAGCAATTGACCTATTAATAGTCCATACACATTGTATATGCAAACAATCAGATCAACAAAGACATGATCCTAACTTAAAAACTCTACTACACGAGAATACGCGACTTTCGGGAGTCGAACTTCGATTAATCTATATGTTGTGGTTGTTTTGTAGACACCGGGGTTGAATATAATCACTGAGTATGCAATGGGAATCATTTATCCTGGACGACCAATCGCAAACGTATGTTTCAAAGTCTATGGATACATGAGTATGGCACAAGCTGTGTCTTTCTTAAATGACTTCAAACTTGGTCACTACATGAAGATCCCACCAAGATCCATGTTCTTAGTTCAATTCATTGGTACAATTCTTGCCGGAACAATTAATATAATGGTTGCATGGTGGCAATTAACTTCTATCAAAAACATATGTCAAGAGGAACTTCTACCTCCCGATAGTCCATGGACATGTCCCGGAGACCGAGTTTTCTTCGATGCCTCAGTCATTTGGGGATTGGTCGGACCTAAGAGGATCTTTGGCTCTCAGGGAAACTATGCAGTCATGAACTGGTTTTTCCTCGGCGGCGCATTAGGACCAGTGATAGTGTGGTTATGTCACAAAGCGTTTCCAAAACGTTCATGGATTCCACTTGTGAATCTTCCGGTTCTACTGGGAGCAACTGCAATGATGCCACCTGCGACCACGGTGAACTACAATTCATGGATTTTGGTTGGGACGATATTCAACTTGTTTGTGTTCCGGTACCGGAAAAGTTGGTGGCAGAGATATAACTACGTTCTCTCAGCTGCTATGGACGCTGGTGTAGCTTTCATGGCGGTTTTGTTGTACTTCTCGGTGGGTATGGAGGAGAAGAGTTTGGATTGGTGGGGAACAAGAGGTGAACATTGTGATCTAGCTACTTGCCCGACTGCTAGAGGCGTAGTCGTTGATGGTTGTCCAGTTAACTAAGATCTTATGTTTCAATTTCAATGGTGTTGTAAAAACAATGTATAATGCATAGTTTAAATCTTATCTTTTAAGATAATTTCAACTAAAACTCGGGCAAACCAAGAGTAACATACCCAAACGACTTCAAACTTGCATTATTTGAGCAGAAAGGGAGAGAACCCAAGTCTTACAAACGAAAACATATAAGACTTCAAACATGCGTTTCTGGTTCTGTTATTTGAAGATAATCCGAATTCTCATAGCATCATATAACAGATGGATAAATTTTAGATAAACAAATAAGAATTGGAGCTCTAGGCACCAATCATGGAACCGGAGTTCTTCTTGCACTCAGCCAACATGTCCATGTAGAATTGACACTTGCTAATCTCGCTTCCATAGCTGCTGATGCACTGCATTAACAAAAACAAACCAAAAATCATTGAAGGATTTGCTTGAATTCAATATTCAGAAAAAAGTGCAGCACTTAGGTTCCAATGTGCATGCTTCACTAAAGGTAAATACCAAACTTTGTAATTAACTATCCTTATCACGTTCTTATTGAACTTGCATCAATAATTAAGTGGAGAAAGTTGCAAATGTTTCATAATGAAATCCTGTTCAATTCTCATGCACTTAGAATCTAAGCAAATCTGAACCTAACAGAATACAGAGGGTAAGATTCAAGACTTACATCTTGGAAAGCCTTAGCATGAAGGTCACAGGAGCTAGAAAGCATGTTGCTTGCAGCTGGGGCAGCAGATGCAGCAGCAGCCTCAACAACTTCATGTTGAATGGTTCGTGGACCCATCACAGAGTCAACAGCCCTATGTGCAACAGCACTTCCGGTACCAAGAGCCATACCTAGTTCCCAAAACACAAACGAACAGGTCAGGAGAGACACTCATTCCACCCAAACAATTTGGAGACCACAAGAGATGCTTCACATTTCAATAGATAAAGACAAAACTTGGTCAATTTACCCTGAGCTAAGGTGGAACCAATGCCTGAGAACATGCCACCACCACTACTCGCCTGAGCTGGAGCTGGAGGAGGTGCACTGCGAACTAAAAAAATACCCAAAAGGACAGATTACAAACGTGAAAAATCCTATAAAATTATCAATGACTAAAGCCAGTGGAATCAGATGAAATAGTCATAAACACCAAAAAATATCAAATCATATTTACCAGTTTGAGGTGGAGGGCTGCGCGCAGCAGCAGGGCGAGGACGGGGAGCAGATCTTCCTGCAAACACAAATAAATCACAAATCAATATAGAAAGAATCACAACCATATCTCGAATATCCTACAAATTCAACACTAGGTACGGATAATTGTTCACCGTAATCACTTTCTGAGGCGTATATTCAACAAATCAAAGAATTCATGGAAATAAAAACGACGAAAAGTCATTACATCCGGAAACCCTAGATCGGTGCGATACAAACATAAAGGAACAGATCCCAAACCAAAACACAATAGTTTCGTCATCATCCGAAAATCAATAGAAACGGATAGATCTGAAATCGGAAAGAGAAAGTTTACCTCCTGAACGGCGAGCCATTTTTTGATGGAAAGACGGCGAAGAAATGAAAAATGAGAAAAATTAAACAAATGGGGACAGAAACTTCGCATGAAGTGAGGCGGTTCTATTTATAAGTGAAAAACGGAGTCATCAATCAGACAAGGTCAAGACCACATAGATAAGTACACGTGTATGATTGTCATTGGTTATTAATTGATATTTCTACAAGTTGTAAAGTTATGGGCCCAAACCCTTGACATAGAAAAGCCCAATCAGACTTGACTTTTGAGTTGAGAGGAGAATTAGTAAAAGATTACAAGATAAATACCTTTTATTTAAAGCAATATTGGATTGTTGTTTGTACAATTGTACTACACAAGCTCTACATCTGATTGTTAAAAGAAAAAAAGGACATAATGGCCCGAGTTTGTTGTTTATGATACAGAAGCTCCGCAATTGATTCTGGCTCTGTCCGATTGGCTTAACTCCATGGAAGATCTTCATCTTTGGATGATGATGAACAAATGTCGAGTACAAAATATACGAATACTCAACATAGCAAGCACTCTACAATTTTGTTAGACCCAATTTTCAGAGCTTTTGGCTTTAGTTACACTTAGACTTTACGCATGAATCTTGATTTTGCATTATTATTCAGTTATGTTATTCAATTATATATTTGGCGAAATATACTACAATAATCTAGTGTTGTTGGATTATGTATTTGGAATACCGTTGTCCTTCAACATAGACTGTATAGTATTTGAATCTTGATGTATTTTATCGTACCTGTTTTATGTAAATAGAATCTCATACTTTTCTCAAGTATTATAAATCTTTCAGTTTTCTAACTACCTTGAAAACATCCAAAATACCCAATTCAATAACATTCCCTTATTGAGTAGATTACTGATTGTGAGTAAAGTAGAACAAATGTGTTTAGAATCTTTAGATTCAGAGTGTATTGTAGTTTTGCTAAACAAAGGAGAAATGTTTTTGAGAATGTGAAAACTATAAAGTGAAGGGTTTCACAAAAACATCAGGAAACTCTGTTGATGGTAACAATTAACATATTAATCCATTGGTCTCAAGTTTTCCTCGTTGTAAAGATTTTCTACTTTATGAGACTGGGTTCTATAGCAATAGCTCTTATTCCACTAGCTCCTTTTAATGAAATATCAATTCTATGTTGTATTAATGTGTGATAAAAGAAGAAAACTTTAGAGAAGACACCAAACTGTTTCCATTGAAGTACTTTAACTGAAAAAGATGTTGTACAAGAGATTAAAAGATCCAAACCAACAAAAAGATACAGTGTTGTTTTCTGTCTGATGAAAACTGTTTAGTTCTAGTTTAGGTTGTATTTTTTGGACAATGATGTTTCACCTGTAAGGATGAAGGCATGAAGGAGGTTTTGAGCAGCCTGGGTTTGATCAGGTGTCCCTGATATGACAATGATCCTATCACTTGTTCCTAGAGAAGGTTCATGGACTATGACCCTCGCACCCGATATCTGATCGAACAAACATCAAATGGTATAAGCTATGCTTTAGCTGTAACGACACTACCTATTTGGTTTGTAGCTGATCATCTAAGACTAAATGGGGTTATATCAGGATACTAGTTTTTAAACAACAACCAAGTTGTAACACTTGAGTAATTGGGTTATAAACAAAGGTAAGAGAACTTCATAGTATGGGGTTTTCGTGACTTTAGATAGTTTTCTGAGTAAAGTTATACAGTCGTTGAGTGTAGTCCTATTGACCTAGATTACAGGTAGTAGGATGGTTTGTACCATGTAAAAAAATTTATGTATATGGAATTTGTTTTCTCATGCTTTCTTTTTAGTAAACCTAGAGTTCACTTCCGTTTTCTTGCACCCGTTGATGGTTTTTGGGTATATTATTTAGAACTAAGAGCAGCAGATGGAAACTAAAACCTATGGCTGCTGTTGTTGAGCAAATAAAAGATGGTCTAACCTGCTTTGGATAACAACACTATGGGCAAACCAAGAGAGATTTGTAAACAAAACTAAGTCTTACCTGTCTCAGTCGCTCCAGATTGTAGCCATGCTCTCCAAACACAAAGCTCATAGCACTTTCAGGGACTTTAATTTCCATGGTTGTATTTGTTACGATGGCAGATTTGTGTCCACTATAAAAGACCAACCCAGCAAATAAATTATACAAAGATCAGAGCAATAATTTCACATATGACTGTAGTGCTTTTACCTGCTAAGTACATGGCCAGCCCTTCCAGAAGATAATCCGCCACTGGTATCAGATAAGCCTCTTGGAGCTGCCCGTGACTACATAAAAACTATGTATATTAGCTACATAAATTATAAACAAGCACAAATGTACAAAATCTGCATGTGTGTGAAAAGATTTAACTCTTGGAATCTCTCAGTGAGTATCAACAAGCACTTACATTCACCGAAAAGTAGAAAAAATAGAAAACAGAGATAGATGTAGACATACCGGGGACGTCCAAAAACGAGATGGGGCCTCAGTTAAGTAATGGGAGATATCACTGTGGACTTGGTCCATAGTGGACCGCCGACTAAATTTAGGAGAATAGCCTGCTGAGGGATTAAATCCATCAGGAATTGAGTCTTCAGGTCTCATGTAAGGATCTATACCAACAGGTCTGGAATAGTTAACTGATGACTGAGACCCACTTAAAAAGGAATCATCTGATCTTCTGTGCAGGTGCAGACTTGGAGAGATGGTAGTTGGATGACTAAAGGATTGCTGAGACCCAGGATTATCTGATTGTCCGCGGTATATTCTCTCTGTAGTTAAGGTCTCATTGCTCTTGGTTACGGATTTCTTCCTTGAGTTAGAGAAAAAACTGTCTCGCAGCCTGCTTGTAATATGGTGAATAGCTTCTCTCACATTTGGGAACTCCCCTGAAATCTATTGGCAACCAAGGAAGACGTTTATGACAGACAACTTAAATACAACGGTGCTTATGAAAAGAATATTACAAAAACTGCTTTTTACAATGTCCTTTAAGAATTCAGATGTTCAAAAAATTCCCGAGCTAATCTCTTAACCAAGTTTACAACAAGTGCAAGAATCTGATTCTCTCTGTTTGCATAAGTGCTTCAACTCCTTTAAGAAATATCGACTAAATACCACAAACTAATGATAAGTGTACAAAATAACTAGAGACCAACAACAGACTTCGCAAATATAAAGCAAAGCTCTAACATAATGCATGCTGATTCAAATTATGCTTCACAAATCATATGAGAGATTGTTACAATCAAATTACGTCTTTTAACCAACTAGTATCTTGTAATTGGAAAATGTACCATAACCATAAGGTCAACAAATAATGTAAGTACCTGCACAACTTGATCATTCTCTGAAACACATTTCGGGTTCTGCTCAGCCTTTAAAATTTGAATTGTGGCCCCAGTGGTTTTCCGCATTTCCGAAACAATAACACCTCCTTTACCCAGCAAACAACCAATCTGACTAGTTGGAACAACAAGCCGAGCAGTCATAGATGTCCTTGGGCCATTGTCTACAATTTTTTTCGTCGCAAGCTCAAATAATCTAGAAAAAACAAGCATAATAGCTTTCTGGGCAGGTGAGCTTTGGCTTTCAGGGTTCTACGTGATGAACAAGTAAAAATTATCAAACAATAATAGTGTTTAGATGGACCAATATTACATAAGCATACATAAAATGGGAAGAGATAAAAAAAGACCAACCTCTAGCGCAGTTACTGCAATTAAACGTTCGTCACAGTCAGAAACTGCATTTCCCACATTTATGAAGGCGCCTGTTTCACTATGAAGCATCCTAATAACTTTACCCCCTGTCCCAATAACTCCGCCAGCATTTTCAGTGGAACATAGTATTTTAAAAACTACTTCTTGGTTCTCTACTTCTACTTCTGATAGAGGTGGCTTCATGGTGGCAGTGTTAGTCATTGAAGCAGACGTAGTGATGCTGTGAGGATTTGTGTCTAGAGTCAAATAACGATGTGCAAGAAAATCTGCATTTGGCCGACGAAAAGTTTCTTGTGAGACAGTTTCAATAGGCCTTCCAGAACCATACGACTCAAAAGGTGGACCCATAGCATCACGATGAACCATCTCGAAAGGTCTATGCAAGGAATCATGAGAATCATCCCTCTCTCTATGCTGTGGAAAAACTTCTCCTCTGACAACATCAGAAGTCCTGTATAATGTTTCTCGAGGAACCGTTTCGATATGCCTGCGTAAAACATCTTGCCGGTCAGCATTAATATGCCTACGTAAAGCATCTTCCCGGTCAGCATTCATATGCCTACGTAAAGCATCTTGCCGGTCTGCCTCAACATGCAAGCGTAAAGAATCTTGACGGGCCGCCTCAATATGCCTGTGTAAAGTACCCTGAGGATCCACCCTAATATGGCTATGATGCAAAGCATCATGACGAATCACATCATTAGGCTGAGCTATATTCCCCCGAGGAAACATATCAACTTGTCTCGGTCTAGAATCGTAAGGGTTAACTTCAACGGACCTAGGAAGAGATTCTTGAATGATTGTTTCTATAGGCCTATGCGAAGCTGCTTGCAACTGTTCTTCAACGTGTCTGTTTCCAACCACCCTTATCTTATTAACTGATTGACAATCTTGCAGACAACGAGAGATGGATATAAGAGCTTTCTTCACAGCAGTAACATTTCCCTCAATCTGCCAGAAAGTTAATGACTAAATATGAGAAACTATACATTACAATCTGAAGATAAAACATAAGCTAAATCAACCTTTTCTCCAAAGATATATTCATAGTTTCTACTTGAAGACTCAATTTAGAATCAATTTGAACACATACCTCCACCATTTCGTCATCAGTATCAGCACAAATCGGCAAATTCTCAGTCCGTATGGCAATTTTGCAGCCAGTTTCTTTCCTAATGCTTCCCACCATTTGTCCGCCTTTACCTATCACAGCACCAGCATGACTAGACTCCGTTAACAATCGACACACGACCGTACTACTATCTATTTCCGCCGCTAAAACTTCGAAAACCCTAATCAACGCTCCTTGTGCTTTAGATACCTCAACTTCTTCCCCTTTCTTCTCCATTTCTGTATTCCCTTTATTATCAACACCCAATTTCACCCTAAATTTCGAATCCACTTGTGCTATGATGGTGATGACCCGATCCGGAGACCCAACCGGAGGCTCCTCGACCCGAATTTTAGCTCCAATTGATTGTTGAAGCTGTTTGATAACGCTTCCAGATTTTCCAATCACTGCACCGACGTGCAATACAGGGCAGAGTAATCGAAAAACTGCGTGTCCCACGGGCACAACCAGAGGCGATAAAAGCGCCGGTTGATGTGTTTTGACCCTTTTAGAAGATCCGAATCCTGAACCCAGATCAACCGGTCTGGATCTCTTCTCTGTAGGATAATGAAAGTTAAGTCGCTCCATGATCTCTGGCTCTCTTCACGGTGGCACGACGATTATCGACGCAGTTGTTTTGTGACAGAACTCGAGAGAAGTCTTTGGCCGTTATGTTTTTTGTCTTTGTCAACCAATCACTTCGGTCATGACTTAAACATAAAGCATCTACAAAGTACTAATCTGGTCAAATTGGACAAAACATCTACAAAGTACTAATCTAGTAAAATTCAGAGAAAAAATCTGCAAGACTAATCTCGTGAAAGCCCTGTGATAATTTTTGGCAGTCTTCAAAGCAAAAACTACTGAATTTTTACTAGAAACACGGTTAAAAAATATGAACTTTCACAGATTTGTCAAACTGCAAGTTTTGGCAAATAGATGAGAGTTTGTAATTTGACAAATAAGTGGAAGATTGTATTTTGGAAAATAAAATTTGCTTTCATAACATAGCGCGAAATAATTACCAGACAACAGATTATTTGGCTATGTATATTTACCAGAAAACAGAATAATATGGCGCAAAATAATGATCTAAAATCAAATATTGATAGAAAAAATTCGTAAATATAGATATTTAATCACTTCCCGAACAATATTTTTTGTCATCTTCAAAGCAAAAATTACTAACTTTCACTAGAAAACAGCTAAAACAAAAACATATAAACTTTCATAGATTTGCCAAAATAAATACAAAGTTTTGGCATATAGATAAGAGTTTGTAATTTGATAAATAAGTGAAAGATTGTATTTTGGCAAATATAATTTGCTTGAATGATGTCATTTAGCTATGTATATTATACCAAAAAATATGGCGCGAAATAATTTCCTAAAACCAAACTTTGATATAAAAATTTGCAAATCTAAATATTTAACGACTTCCCGAATAATACTTTTTGGCTGTTTTCAAAGCAAAAATTACTAAATTTCACTGGAAAGTGGTTAAAACAAAAGAATATAAACTTTAATAGATTTGTCAAAATAAATACAAGTTTTGGCAAATAGATGAAAGTTCGTAATTTGATAAATAAGTGAACGTTTGTATTTTGGCGAATAAAAGTTGCTTGAATGATGTCATTTTTTTTTTTTGTCAACTCATGATATATAATCACCCAATAGGTGTAGAAAATTACAGTGTGGGACCATTTAGTGATATTCTGGCAGAGCGTGCCAAATTATCAGCCTTATGGTTAAGTGTGCGTGGGATTACATGAATACAGAAAGCCCTAAATAGCTATGCATATACAGTGTGGGACCACCGAATGATGGCATTTAGCTATGCATATTCACCATAATACTGAACAATATGACACAAAATAATTACCTAAAATTAAAAGTCAACAGAAGAAATTCGTAAATATAAATATTTAACCACTTCCACAACACCGCTTTCCCCAAAAGTTTTATTGAGTTATGTTTGGTTTTTGAATAAAAGGTAATCCTGTGAGTTTTGATCATACAAGTCGATCTTGATAAATAATTAGATACAAGGACTCAACCTTCCTAATACCAATAAGATAAATAATTAGATACAGAAAGTTTTATTGAGTTATGTTTGGTTTTTTTTTTTGTAAAAGGTTTTCAAGTTAAATGCAAAAAAGAAAAATAAAAGTTACATGGTGCAACCAATTGTTTCTTAAGGCCTAAAACACGTAATTAGAGCCTAGTCTAATACATTATACCAAAGAAGCTTTAAGTGGGCCAAGCCCAAATGCATTTTGTGATTTATCGTAGTAAGGATAGGAGCATTAACACAAGGTAGGTGAAACGAATCAATGGCGGTCGTACAAACTGTTAATTGCAGAGACCAAAGCAGAGAGAGACTTGAACAGAGATGATTTAGATTATTGCACAATGTGGTTGGTGAGAGGGAAGACCGAGGAGAACCACATCTGTAGAAGAGAAGAAGCGATGGCTGGGTTATGAAGCCGAAAGCTAGAAATGCGATTCCTAATGAGGAGATCAATATCTTTTAGCAATTGAGCTGGAGATTTAGCTTGATTTCTATGAATCATGTTGTTTCTTTCAGCCCAAATCAGGTAAATCGTTGCTTGCCATGCTAGTAGAATCAATTTTCTTCTATTTATTCCTCCATCTATAGATCTGAATTGTTGTAATGTAGTTGTCCAGTCTCTCGGAACTTGCAGGTTGAGCCTGATTCCTAGATTTGACCAGATGAACCATGAGAGAGGACAGTCAAAAAAGAGATAAGAGCGAGATTCAGATCCATGGTTACAGAGTACACAAAGCTCATTAACAGGAAGACCCCAATTTATTATTCGATCTTTCGTTGGACAACGATCAAGGACTACAAGCCAGGTAAGAAACTGATGCCAAGGGATTCCTCCAGAGAACCATACATCTTTGCTCCATTCTACTCTTGGGCTATGTTGTTTGAGCTCTTGATAAACTTTCCCCGTAGAAAATTTTGCACTTCCTTTACCTTTAAATTTCCATATGTATTGATCTTCTAATTGAGTGAGTTGTAGGGTAGTGAGGTATGATTGGATATTGACTTGCTCCTCTGATCTTGCAGGTGGAAGTTCCCAATGGTTTCTGTTCCACAAACTAGCTAGCGTCGCATGTTGCCGAACTCCATGGGTGGTTCTCAGTCCAACTAGGTAAGCATCTAGCCTCCCATAAGGAGACCAATTATCTGTCCAGTACATGCAACTTTTCCCATTTCCTACCTTCAGTTTGATCCAATTGTAGATAAGCTCTCTTTGTTTTATAATCTTGTTTGTTAGCCATGCATACTCCTGCTTAGTGTTGATAATCCAAAATATGTTTAAATCACCTCCCAAAATCTCTTTCCTAAACCAAGTAGCCCTAATAGAATTCTGCTGGAAAAACAGTAGCCAAATGAGTTTAAGAGTGCTTGCTCTATTCCAGCTATTAAGGTCTCTAACTCCAAGTCCACCTTCGTCTTTACTATTTGTGATTTTCTCCCATGATACTCTAGTTGTATGATGACCCTCAGTAGTACCTTTCCAAAGAAACCGACTGGATAATGAATTGCTCTCGTTTATGCATGATTTTGGCAGGATGAACGAGACACACCAAAAAGTTGTTAGACCAGCAATGACTGAGTTAAGCAGCTGGAGACGCCCCGCAAATGAGAGGGATCTTGCCACCCACGTTGAGATTCTAGACTTTATCCATTCTAACAGAGGAGCACAGTTAGCTAGGGAAAGTTTTTTGGAGCAAAGAGGTATGCCTAGATATCTTACTGGAAGCGAATCATTGGAGATTCCTGTAATGTTTTTGATTTGATTTACTTTTGTGGCTGACAAGCCTGAAGAGTAAAAGCTTGTCTTCTGTAAGCTAATGCAGAGACCTGATTTCTCTTCAAATTCTTTCAGGATTTGCAAGACATTCTGGACTGACAGTAAGGTTCCATCCATGAATATGAGTAGGTCGTCGACAAAACAGAAGTGAGTTATTTGTTACTGTTACACAAATTATTTACACAAATACATTATATGTGTTTGTATTGCCAGCAAAGATTAAGATCCATGTTTGAGATCAATAAATATTTTTGAAAATATGTGAATGTGATATTGCATTTTATATATAGTTTTGTATAATTGATTTATATTATTGAAGATGAAAGATAAGATTGCAAACAATAAAATTGAAAAAGTATTTTCAAGAATTATTGTATATATTATTAAAAGTGTATATATATTAAAAGTATATATTAAGATGTGTACAATTTGTACACATATTACAATAAAAATGGATTAAAAATAAAATATTTATTTGTGGAAAGTTTTATAGATATTCTTAAAAAATCGTAAAAATGAAAAGAAATATTTTTTAATATCATTAAAATATTTATAGTTAAGCTAATTTTTGAAATGAAATATCTCATGAAATTATTATTTATTAATAACTTATATTATAAGCGATTGTGCGGCTATAATACTAGTGAAATTCAAAAAGAAATTTGATTTGAATAACTAATGTAAACTCCTCTCAATTTGCTTTTTATAGTCCATTTATGATCATCCTACTTATTTTTAATTGGCCAAATTTTTTTTTAAAATATAACATATATAATTGCGATAAAATTGTATAAAAATATTTTTATTTTATAATTTTTACTTTCTCAAAAAGTTTTATAAATGTTTTAGATTTAATACAAAATATACTTTTAAAAATTCGTAAAAATGAAAATCTTTATTTTTAATATCTTTAAAATATTTATAATTAAATAATTTTTAAAATAAAATATTTCATAAAATTGTTAATTCATTAATAACTCATATTCTACGCAATTGCGCGAATACAATATTAGTCCAAATAATAGCACGTGAAATTATTTGCTGCAAGTTACATAATTACATAAAATCAAATTCAAGTGAAAAAAGCTATTAGACATGACATATTAAGTATTTAACCACCGATAAACACTTTAACAAAAAACTTTATTGACTTGTTTGGTTTAAAAAGAAAATCTTGCGAGTTGTGATCATACAAGTCGATCCCATACACGAAATCAACCTTCCTAATACCAACTGTTACATATAACAAGATCTAGCTAACATTGATTCATGTTCTTTGTTTTGTTTTTATACACATGTAATGAAACAGAGTAATAGTTCAAACTTCATAGCCAGGATTCACGGTCTGCTGCACATCACCATAGCTCTCAAGCTCAGTAACATCCTCAACGCTCCCAAGAAATAGAGGCAATCTCTGGTGAAGCTTGACAGGCTGTATTGAAAGTATACTTCTTTTTCCATCAGAGGCTTTACCACCAGCTTGTTCCACGAGAAAAGCCACAGGGTTTCCTTCATAGACTAAACGAAGATGGTCTCTTGGATTCATAGCCACTCCACCGTACAACAGAGTCCTGTGAAGATCAGCTACAAGAGAACAAATGTAACGAGCTGAATATTTTTTCGGGTTTTGACCTTTGCCTTGTCTCACTGTGTCAATATACTTCCTCAAACCTTTTGGCCAATCGAAGTACCTTGCATCATTGACTGAGTAGATTTGTCCTGTTGTTTATGATACAAGAAGCAAAGATTAATGCAGGTTATCTAAAGCCATGAGTAGATCAAATCATATGTGCCATTAGAAGCTACCTCGAGTAGGGATCTTAATGTTTTGATGGGTAAGAATGAATTCGCCTGTTGAATGATCTAACGTGAAGGCGTGTGTTCCCGAGCCAAGAGTAACGCAGAGTATAGTGGCTGAAGAGTAGAGAACATAACCGGAAGCTACAAGCCTATTTCCTCTCTGCAATGAATTGAGCTCAGCTTTCTCTTCAACTGGTAAATGATCAAGCTCCACGAGGCGATTGTAAATCCCAAATATAGTTCCCGTAGGTATCGAAGCATCAATGTTTCGTGACCCATCTAGAGGATCTACAACCACAACGTAAGAACCATCATCTTTTATCCAAGTGGGGTTATCATTTTCTTCAGAAGCCATTACTGCTACTTTCCCGGAGTTTCTAAGAGAGGATAGGACGATATCATTCTGCAAACAGAATATGAATCATAAGATTAAAAATTTGATATATAATCATGGAAAAAAAAGGGTATAGAGATACAAACCGTGACAATATCTAGCGGCTTAGGCGCATCACGGTCTGATCCACTAGAGGAGTTAACAGAGAGCTTTCCAAGTGAAGAATTGAAAGGAGAAGCGACAAGAGAAGCAATTCTTTTGCAGGCATGTTGTAAGTGGTAAAGCAACACCACAAGATCATCTCCTACGTTTGCCCCTTCTTCTCCTCCCTTACCTATCATACACAAATTTCTGAAACAACTAAATAAACAGAGCAACCTCAAAACCCATCCATACGTTTTGTCTAACTGAGAGAATTTTCAAGAGTTATCTTACTCAATTAAGCACATTACATGCTATATTTCCAATACAATTCCGGCATTTCGAACATAGATTAGATAGATAGTAAAACACAGAGAAAAAACACAGCTTAAATTATTGAGACAGATGCTAAGTTCGCTCAGAAATAGCAGCGTGTTACCTGCAAAGTCTATGAGAGTACAGTAACCATCATCTTCAGTTACAGTCGAAGTCCGACCAACGGCGAGGGACTTAAAGGAAACAGACTCACGGCGAGACGCCATCTCGCTACGGTTTATACCAGTGGTCGGAGCAGAGAAATCAGAAGCTAAGATTTGTCTCAACGGGTAGAGATTGAGCTTTGGGGGAGAAATCGGAGTTGGGTACCTAGTTATGGTAAACGATTGCATTTTCTAGAGCATCCACGAAACTCAATCCCATTATGGTACGCTTCATAGTCCACATAGCATATACTTACAGTTAATTTCAGAATCGGATTCCGGTTTGGTTATGAACTGAACCGGTTCGATTGTAAAAGCAATAAAGATGCCTCTCGGCATCACAACTTATTCATAGATTCAGTTTAAATGCACATACGTTGTTACTGGTACACAAATTATTGAATATTGAACAATTCTTTCTTTTGAAGATTTACAGATTTAAGTAATTGGAAACTTTTTCTTATGAAGAATTCTTGTGGAGTAATGGGTCAGATATGACTTGAGGTTTGAAGTCTGGCTTTATGTAGTTAGCCAAGAGATCAGCATAAACTTCGTACCTTGCAGTCATTCTAAATCCCCATTTATCTTTGTATTGTCGGCAGAGATTAAGATCCATGTCTGAGATCAATAAACCATCTTTGTAACGAGATAAAGACGGTGTACAAGAAGCATCTGGTGCAGAGAAATGGCTTGACCCATAGAAATGCCCAAAGTCGTTATGTTGCGGTTTTCCATCTCCTGATGTAAACGCATTGGGGAACACTTCAGTTCCAACTCGGTTAATGGATCCCACAAAGTAACTGTTTGCTATCGCAGCATTTCGTGCCTGAGTTTTTAAGGAACAGATTGAAGAGTCAGACTGTGTTACTAAAGAAAGAAAGCTTCAAAATGGGGTTAAAATGGAGAGTCAGGATCTAAACCTCAATAGGCCACATTGGTTCACTGAGTTCACCAACAGTTGCTGAAGGGTTGAAGACAATCTCGGCACCATTTAGACCAAAAGCTAACCAATTTAAAGGATGGTGTCTTCCATAACATATATTGACTGCAATTTTCCCAAACACTGTCTCAAACACAGGATGACCAGTGTCTCCTTCCATGTAATATGTGCTCTCATTGAAATCTCCTACTCTCGGTATGTGGTTCTACCAATCGAGCAATAAGAATTAGCTGAGGCAATAGAAAGGATGAAACACAGTAGTGATGCAGCACAAATTTACCTTCCTGTGCTTGCCAATGATATTTCCATTATTCCCTATAATTACAGCTGTGTTCCAAAGCACTTCACCGTGATCAATATCCCTTTCGAGAATAGGACTCACAATCACCATGTTAAACTTTTTCGCAAATTCTTGAAGAAACTTTGTTGATTCGCCATCAACTGGCTCAGCAAACTCACACCATTTCTTCTCCCTGGTGCAGAATGCAAATGGCATAGTCCAAGCTTCCTAATGATAAAGCCGTCCAAAAACTGGTAAATACAACTAAACTTATATATTGAGCATATAAGAAAGCAAATGGTGACAAACCTGCAAGCATAATATGTTAACACCAGCAACACCTGCAGCTTCGATTATCGGCTTTAACTTAGTAAATATTCCTTTTTTTTGGTCTGAGAATGGAGCAGTTGTCGGAAGAGCAATGGAGTTTTGAATGAGACCAACTCTAACCACTCGAGGCTTTCTCAGTTGCTCTTTATCAGCTGAAAAGCTAACAGCCTAGAAAAGTAATTGGTTGAATGATCAAATCAAAACATCTTCACATACTATTTTAGTCAGTAATCTGATCCAATAATATAACAAATAGAATGAATAGTAACCTGGAGATCAAAATCATGTTCTGAAGAGAGGGCTTTAACAGAATCAGATAAAACAATTTGTTCAAGGGGTTTCCCACAGTTTCTTCCAAGGAGCAATCGGTTTACCTCCTGCAAATCAACAACAATTTACAATCCATTTCTTATTAAATCTGAGGTTTTTGAGCACAACTAGCTAAAACAATTCCTTCTTTTTTGTGCAAAGCTCAACACTTCAAATCACAAAGCATCGAATTGGAATCTAATCAAGACCCCTAACTTAAGTAACTTCATATGCACAGCAATATTCACAGGAGATAGCAGATTTCATTGATCAAAAAGTAGAAAACACACATTAAACTGTACATGAGATCGTAGGAACGTAAAATCAGCAATTAGTTGGCAAAGTTTCTTCACCTGATAGACCTCAGGCTTAAGATTAGTTGATAAGAGTTGATGCAGTGAATCATATCCGCAAATTGATCCATCCGAAGCTGTTCCTCCGTTTTCTGAGATCATCTTATCTATTTCCTTCCGAGTTTTTCTTTCCTGGGAAAAAACACCTCTCGAGTTAATACGATCATACGAAACAAAGATGGCGATGGCGATGGAGTTGATAACAATAATGGTCGGTTTAAAGGACTGATTTAATTATACTAATCATTCATTAAGGATTAAGATAATAATTTGCCAGATCATTATTTTATTTCTCAGAATCGGAATCTTAAAGATTTATCCAAACGCAGTCGTTTCACGTGCATTTTTGTGTTCTTAAGTTGACCAGAACCGAAATTGGGACAACTCAATGATCCCTATGAATACCAAACCAAACCGGAAACGGTTCGATGCGTAGTAAATGACCAAAATGCCCTTTAATGTAACTGTTCCGGTTCATGTAATCACGGTGGTAATGACTAATGTATATTCAAGTCCTTACTCGTCCTTTAAATTATAGATCTGTATTTACTAATTAGGAATTGAAATAAATAAATTTAGGAGTCAATAATTTACAGAGTCGGAATCAAAAAAAAAAAAAAAAAAAAA